>OZ057407.1:36479292-36689088 GCA_964056735.1 Allodiplogaster pararmata | reverse complement strand
GAAAGCTGTAAACAAAAAAAACAACAGTAGTTTGAACACACTAAAAAGAAAAGACCCCCCTAAGTAAAGTGCGCCCCTGAGTAAACTCGTGCCAATATATTCTAAAGTGACGGTAAATTTCATTTATCTCTGTAGTCAAAAAATTTCCGGATTCAAATTATAAAACACATTTCTGTTCAGAGAACCGGAGAATTTCTGCTTTTTTTCTAGGAAATTTGCTTCTTTTGAAATGAAATTATGTTAATCAAGACGGAAAAAGGTTATCAATAAGAGTTATCTTTTGGTAGGTCCACTACAGCTATGAGTCCGAAGAGCCGTATGAAAACTAGAAATTTTCTCAGTCACCTGCGATCGAGAGAGCTGGGAGGCAAACCAGGTCATAGAAGTTTTGTGAGGTTTTTTTTTTAGATGAGAGGGGGAGGTTCCTTTGATCATTATTTATTTTCCTGATCCTTCGGATCTCATAAAAATAAGAACCGTAGTCTAAGTGGAAGAAAAAGCCATTTTTTTCGGTTCTTTTTTACATGAGGGAGAGCGCTTTACTTGAGGGGGGGGGGTTTAATAACTTTTTTAAAGATTATCTTCACATTAAAAAATGCTTAGTCTTAGGTAAAGTTTACGCTAACGAGGCCGTACGGCTTAGGCGAACGAGGCCGCATAAGAAAATTTACAGTTTTTTTGGATTAAAAAAAAACATTTCTTGAACGCCCCGAAAGTACCCCCCTAAGTAAAACGCTCTCCCCCATGTAAAATTGTGCATTTTCTCGGTACTGTTTGCCCACCCCCCCCCCTACCAGAGGTTCAATTGGTTCAGATGAGAGTGGCATTTTCTTGATACGGTCTCGTTAGCCTAAGCGGTACGGCCTCGTTAACGTTAACTTTTTTCTAAACCTAAGCGTTTTAATTGTAAAATTATTTTGTTTAATGTGAAAATAATTTTTTGTAGATGTAAATAAGTCAGAAGTATGACCCATGAAACCTGTGTTAGGGGATGGGGTGGGTAAACGCAAACAGTGCCTTTTTTTCGAGAGTCGACTCCAGATGATTTTCTATATTGCGCACAGCCAAAATCGATTGCTCATCTTTTTCTCAGAGAATTGTTACAACATGTTCTGAGTAGGCTTAAATGGTAAGTGTAACTTATACAGCGATACCCGTTTTTCGATAATAAAATTATTATGGAA
This sequence comes from Allodiplogaster pararmata, assembly GCA_964056735.1. Classification (NCBI taxonomy): domain Eukaryota; kingdom Metazoa; phylum Nematoda; class Chromadorea; order Rhabditida; family Diplogasteridae; genus Allodiplogaster; species Allodiplogaster pararmata. The sequence continues at coordinate 36,687,904 of OZ057407.1, read as the reverse complement.
ACTCTCCAGATACTCCCGTGGTACGTTCATCAGGGTGTTTCTCTGACCCGCACCGTGGGTTAAAAGAATCTATGCGTCCTCAAAAAACCCCCGCGCTTGGAAAAATTTTTTCTCGGCTTTTTCGTAGGGAAACTCCAAATCATAGGAAAATTCAAAAGTTGAACTCTGAAGTTTTAGAAAATCTATGCGCTCGAAAAAGTTTTGCGGGTGCTAAGAAACGCCCTGACATTCATCCAGCAATCCTCAGCCTACAGTAGGTACACGAACCACCACTACTTACATCGAAGCTGTGACACAACAGCTATAGCCTAGTGATCTACTAATTGAGCCAATCGAGGGCTTGGTTAAGAAACATTAGTTCACATTCAAAGCTAAGTGAAAATCGCAAAATTAAGTTTTTGTTGAAGGTCCAGACCGGTACACAGCTTATTATAATTTCTACGAAAGTCTACCCTTGAGAAAGAAGATGGATTTGGGCCCTTATTTGGTTCGTTGTGCTTTTTTCTTCGAAAATATGATTATCATAGAGAAATCGCATGCTGAAACGAGGATTTTGAGGGGGGGGGGGGTATACTCAGTCCACCCGCTCTCGCTCTCTCTGTCTATTTTATAGAGAGCGAGCACCTTGTTACTATCATATGAGGCCCTACTTTCCGCCCCGAACATAGTTCACCGAAGGTCTAATGTAACTGTTGAAACTTTCTAAAGTCTGGAATAATGGGAAGCTAATTTAAGATAAACAGTAAAGAAGAGAAAGCTAGTGATTACTCAAAGTGCTGGTAACCTATGGCCTTAAGCATGCGCCTACAACAAAAAAAAACATGAAAATGTAAAGTTTTATAGTAATAATTATGATTTCAACATTTTAATTACGAATTGGCGTCATATGAATTAATCATTCATTCTTTATTCCATTATTGCATGTCAAGGTAACAATAAAAAGTGGATGATTGTCACGAATGCGAGTTCAATTTATAATAATGCATAGAGTGAAAAATTGTGATGATAATCATTGAGGATACATAGGCACTATTTTAATTAGCTGGTAAAACGATGAGATTTAGAAAGCAAAATCATGGGAATGTCAGGAAGTCATGGAATCGAAACCCGCAGATGTGGAAAAGAAATGAAATCGGGCCGGGCTCTTTCTATCTCTCTCCGATTCCTGCTCGAGCAGTTTTAGAATGCTCGAGGCAATAGGACTCTCTTTCTTCTCAGATTAGAGATTGTACAGAAGATAGTGACCAGGACGCATGGCTGTTTTGAGTTAAAATGTGATTTATCGCACAATATTCAGCGCACTTTACAATAATTCTGTAGGTAGGAAGAAGATGTTCAGAACCAGGGGTTAAATAGTTACCGTACCAGCTATGATGGCGCATACATGTTCGCGCCGAAAATGATCTACATTCTCTTCTTTTTCCGCTCTGTTTAACTTTTCCTCTACTTCTCATTCTACTTTTTTGCCTCTCTCCATCCAATTTTCAACTCGCTCGGCGCGTACAAACATGCTTTAGACCGGTATCATTTAACGCCTGTTCAGAACTATCCGCTTTCGTGGACGCCCAATGGAGAATGGCTCATCGTCATGGTCAACCTATCTTATTTCATATACAAGTTGGTAATTTGTTCCCAGACACCGTTGTTGAGATTGAAGTAGTTGACAATCATATCTCACCAAACTTGTGAAATTTATCTCGGTTGCCCGCTCGGTTCCCCAAAAAATATTGGAAAGTGAAGAAAATATAACATAAGTTGATAAAAAAACTGAAAGCTTGTAATAAAATAATTGTCCATTGGTTAAATCACGGCCCCGACTACGCGAAATAGAAGATCAGATGACTTAACAAAACAGACCAACGATTTTGTTGACTACCCCTGTCCCCACTCTCCGGTCGCTCATCCGAGCAAATTATATTCAACACATCCTGGTGAGCTATGTTGAGAGCACCATTCTTACGGAAATGAAGAAGTGGAAGAGTTTACAATTTTTTTAATTAGTAAAATGGCTCAGACTTCATCTAAGCTCAGAAATACATGAGTTTTTTTTCTAAATGAGGTTCTTCTGTGAGTCCCTCCTAGATAGTCAGTCATAGTCACTATAGTCAGTCATAGTCCCTCCTAGATAGTCAGTCATAGAAAGCTAACCATCCATCCCGTCATTATTGATGTATAAGGTGAATAAAACTGGTTCACAGGTACCATGGATTGCCTCGTCTGTATGGACCCCCGCGGAAAAATTTCAAGGACATTCCTACAGTAAAAGAATTCGAAGTAAGAATACTTTTGGCATCGAGAAGAAGGGTATGTAGAAGGGCTGAGGTATTGTAGAAGGGCTGAGTCGCGCGATTCAAACGCTGTATACCAAGCCAAGCTCATTACATCGATGTTTAGATTCAATTATATACTCTGCATGTGGCTTAACGATAGTGAAGCTGATTATTGTGCACTTCAGCCATGTTCGACTTGAATCAATGCAGATTCATCCCAATCGAGAAGGCTTAGAAATGTTGTGTAGTGTTACATCAAGCCTGTTATGGATTGTCAAAAACCGAAAAAAAAACAAAATGCTCTAACAGGTTTTTATATTTCACACGTTCATAGCAACATTATACGAGCAGAAATAATTGTGCGCTAATTTTTCATCGCGAAAATCCGTGATAAAACATATAAAATATGGTAAATCTGCAAATACTTTGTTACACAGTTCAAAAACAGTAACGCCTGATTAAATCATCGCCCAGAAAAAAGCTATTTCACCGGGCGAGATGTTGTTGTTGTTGCCGGATGTAGCCGGCTTCGAAGAACGTCTGTGTACTTCGTTTCTTGTTCTTCTTCTTTTTTTTTTTTTCTTTTTTTTCTTATATCTTCAAGAACGCTGCGACATCCAGCGGCTTGGTCCAGAGGTCGATTGGAGACAGCGCGGTCGGGTGGCATGGGCAGTTGAAGAGATGCGCAACGTCGTGAGGTCCGGAAGAGCAATCGGGACACACGTCGGGGATGGATTCGTCAATGCGGTGGAGGTAGTTGTTGATGAATCTGCTGAATCCCGAGCGGAGCTGGCTGAGCGTGCATCTAGTCTTGCGGGGTAACTCCTTCTCTTCTTCCTGGATAAGGGGCGGAGGTCTGCCTCCCAGGATGACGGCACCCTTCAACGATTGGAGTTCGTTCGAGACCATCATCGAGTGTACGGTGTTTGCGACTGATTTCCCATTGTTCGGATCCTTTGACATCTGTTTCGCGGCTTCGACAGTCTTCTTGCAGCTCAACACGAGGTTGTTCTTCATTGCGCGAGGGGGCGCCGGGCAGTCGAAGAGGCCGTGGTGGATGTGTTCTGGGTCCAACGATCTCGCGAGGTACTGCGCGGCGAGCATGTTCAGATGGGATTTGGTGCGCATGACCTTTGATTCGCGATGAATATGGTCAGTGTCGGCCATTTGATGATTCCCTGTCACGACGCGGAGTCCGGAGTTCTGAGAACGTTGGATTTTGGCGTGAGCGGAGTCCGAGAGGAAGGTGGACCAGGCGGGTGCGGCGTAGTTGCAGATCGCTTGCGAGATGGCTTTGAACGTGAGGCGGAGGGTTTCTTTTTGGTTGCCCCAGGTGCTTCCGGCTAAGGCTTTCAGTACGTTATTGCGCTGCGACATCCGTCTCGCGATGTCTTTGGCATGATGGCTGAATGTGAACATCGAGTCGTACGTGACGCCGAGTAGCTTGGCCTGGTTGACGGTGGGGACGGGTGATCCGCAGATTGATATGTCCAGAGTAGACTTGAATTCACGACTGAACGGGGTGAAAAGCATGAGCTGGCTCTTGGTCGGGGAAATGATGAGTGACCGTTCTTTGAGGAAGGTTTCAATTTTCGTGATGGCCCTGCGTAGATTTTCGGAGGCGACGTTGATGTCGGGATCTGACGCCCAGATCGTGATGTCATCAGCATACGAGATGACGTTCGTGTGGGCATCGTCTGTGGGAAGATCGCGGAGGTAAAGGTTGAAAAGCGTGGGCGAGAGGGCGCTGCCTTGTGGGACTCCGTTTCTGAAGAGTCTGGAACTTGATACCGAGTCGCGGAAGCTTGTGCGTCCTGTTCTTCCTCTAAGGTAAGAGGCGAGCCATTTTTTAATGTAGTTCGGCGCGGTTGTTGTCTCAATGAGGTCGATGAGCTTGACGATGTCGATACTTTCGAATGCCTTGGACATATCAATTGCCATGAGGACCGTTCGACTAGCGGGACGTTTCTGGTTAAAACCGTCTGCGATGCTCTTCGAGAGAGTTACGAGGGCCGAGGTTGTAGAGCGTCTTGCCGTGAAGCCATGTTGGTGGTCTGCCGGGGGAATGTGCCTCTGTAGGGAGCCGAGTAATAGCCGTTCAATCACTTTGGCGACGGGCGAGAGTAGAGATATCGGACGGTAGCTGGAGCCTTCGGATGCTGGTTTGCCTGCTTTCAGGAGGGGTAGTATGATCGACGATTTCCATATCATGGGGATCCTGCCTGTGCGTAGGGAGCTGTTGATCAGGGAAGTCAGGGCGCTGATTCCTTTCGGACCTAAATGATGGAGAATTATAGGAGCGATGCCATCTGGACCAAGCGCGGTGGACTTCTTCGTGGATCTGATGGCGGCTGCTACGTCTGTGGTAGTGAAGTCCTCGAAGTCATCTGCGGACAGGCGGTGTATTTTCCTCATAGTCTTCCTGTTTTCCTTTGAAGTTGTATACTGGACTGGACAAGTGTAGGCTTTGTTGAAGCGGTTCGCGATATCGGAGGCGGTCGTGATCGTCTCATTTCTGAAGGATATGGCGCAGTTCGGCGGTGGTCTTCCTTTGTTGTTGAGGATTTTGATGGTCTTCCAGAGCTTGTTGACATCTTTCTTTGGATCGAAGGACTCCATCAGTGCGCGCCAGATATCCCGTTTGTTTTTGTCGGTAGCTCTCCTTATGTTCGTGTTGAGATCGTTCAAAAGGTCGCTTGTCGGATTCGATTCTCTGAGTGTGTCGCGATGATGCATCCATTCTCGTATCTCTGTCGTTAGGGCGACTTCTCTCTTCTTGATCCGGCCGCGTGGGATTGTTTTTGCTGCAGCTGATACGAGTATTCTTCGGAAGAGAGGTTCTGCTTGAACGGCTGGTAGATTGGGAAGAGGATTTTTTGACAGGCTTTCTTCGACGTGTTGCTGGAACGCTTCCCAGTCCGCTTTCCGGTAATTTGTGAAGGTTGCGTCTCTGTGAGTGTGGTTGAAATTGCTGCCTTCTAGTTCGATGATTATCGGAAGATGATCGGAGCTGCCTTCAGTGATAGTTTTCCATGACGCTTTTTGAAGGAGATCCTGAGAGCAGATGGAAATGTCTGGCGAGGAAGGGCGACCGTTTGAGGGAACTCGTGTGGGCATGTCGCGGTTGAGAGTGGCGTGTTCCGAGTCGTCAATAGCACTGGAGATGACGTTTCCTCTGTTGTCTGTCGAGTGAGAGTACCAGCTGGAGTCGTGGGCGTTAAGGTCGCCTAGTATGATAGAATTCTCGCGGTTGCGTAGAAGGGGGGATAGATCCGGTTGGTAGCCTGTGTTGCAGGAGGTCATCGGAGGAATGTAGACATTAGTGATGTCCAGAGAGAGGCCGTGGCGAGATGAAATCCAGCGACTTCTTTTCTTACCGGAAGCCACTGCTTTACTTTCAGTGCTATCGCACGGTAGAGCAACGCGGCGGGCGAGATGAAATCCAGCGACTTCTTTTCTTACCGGAAGCCACTGCTTTACTTTCAGTGCTATCGCACGGTAGAGCAACGCGGCGACGCATTGCTCCACCGTGCGATATCACTGAATTACCACCGACACTTTGTACCCGAAACTTTGTACCCACAATCGAATCGGCAAAAAATTGATATAATTAAATTTTTTTCCAACGGTCTCGTTAGCGTAAGCTTCACCTGAGCCTTAGAAAAAACAGTAAAACCTAATTTTTTAAAGGACAAAATTTCGCGGTACAAAGTGTCGAGGGTACAAAGTGTCGTGATACGGATGATACTAAATGAAAAACTCAATTGCCTTGCTTTCTTAGTAACGCATGCTCATGAAGCGATTGCACCGAGATTAGAGCATTACCATAAAATTCACAATTAAGACAGATTAATGGATGATGATGTCACCGAGTGTAATGGAAACGCGCCCGCTTCCGGTTGTACGAGGTATGACTAGGTTCTATCCCGCCCGGTGTATTAGCTTTTTCCCGTGCGATAATTTAATCAGTTGAAATACGGTAATTGCATTTTCAATCTCCTAAAATCAATGAAAAGTTTAGAAGCTTTGCATCAAAAATTCCAAACAAATGCTTTTTTTAATCCACCAAATCTATTTTTATGGCTTTCTGGGATGAAAAAAGTGTTCCTCCGCGGGGGTTCGAACTTTGTAGCCTCCGCGCAATAGTCGCGCACACTGCCATTATTTCACGGACTTCAAACTTTCGATGAATCTGCGATTTCAACAACAAAAAAGTTCTCGTTCAGTGAGCAAGTATATGGAAACTTTTAAAGAAAAAAACTTGCGACAATTGAGGATTAAAGTGTTGCCTATTGAGGAAGTCCTTGATGTGCACCGCTCCGGTCTTCTGGATCAAAAGATTGAGCGTCGACGTGTGATGGTTACCAACGATTCCAAGATAGTCATCATCTTCACAGCCGAAATTGTCAGACCTAATCGCCAGAAATCTTTTTCTTTCCGATAATTTGAAGCAGGATATTTCTTAACCGACACTGCGGTTAAATTATACGTGCTTTCGGAAAAGCACGGTAAGCCTATTTTCAGTTTGTATAATATATCACTCTTTTTCAACGCACGCATTCTGTCTTTCTCCTCAAAGATTGCTGTTCTTTCATGATAAGTTTTTTCTCACGCTCTTGTTCGCGAAGAGGAAAAACATCTTTTGCTTTTACCTTGAAGCACATTCAATTTGATTTGATGCAATCGACTTATTGTTTGTATTTCTAGGCGAATAGAAGACAACTGAGAAACAGTCCTTTGAATGACTTTTATCCATCCAGAGCAGTTCAGCAAATCGAGGGACTGCAAAGCAATACGCTGTACACTTTGGATATCGAGGTAGTACAGGGTGGCTGGAAAGTACGGAGTCCGTGGTTTAGGTGTGTGTGCTACGCACTTTTTCGTGTAATTGGATTGGAGGCCTAAAAGAGCGAAGCTGCAACTATTAGTTCATCTTTTCTGCGTTTAGGTCCTTCCTAGAAGGGTACGCCTTTCTCTTAGATTAGATAAAGATTTTAAATTGGGTCATTGCCAAGCTGTTTCTCGGACCTGAACCGCGGGTAAAAAATCTATGCGCTCTCCGAAAACCCCGAAAAACATGGAAATCTATGCGCTTGGAAATTTTTTTCTCGGATTTTTCGTAAAGAAAGTCCAAATCATTCGAAAAATTCAATGTTGAACTCTGAAATTACAAAAGTCTATGCGCTCGAAAAAAGTTGTGCGGATGCTAAGAAACGGTCACTGCCAGTGTGAGTAGCTCAGCGGGTGATAGAATTAGTGCAAGCTATACCAAGATTCTCAACAGCCTTGCTTCTTTTTTCTCGTTGTTGGGGTCGAACTTGGAACTTTTCACTCAATATTCAGCGCATTACCTTCATGCAACACTCAGACCATCCAAAAACTACATTTTTTCTACTCAGAATATATTTCGTTTCGCAAAGTTTCGCAAAAAAACAACAGCGGGTAATAAATTTTATAGTAAAAAAAAAGCGTTTTTAGAGTAAGACATAGAGGAATAATTCTGACAACAGAAACATCGCGTGCTGCAAAAGAACTCAGTGAGTGCGAAAGGAGGACAAACTGTTTTACAGTAGTCAATAGGTCATCGTTCAAAGACATGATATTTATTTCATCTGTAATGTTTACTGAATATTAACTGGTTAGGATCATGAAGGAGGAGTTTGAATTCAATAGGTTTTGTTTTTACAAACAAAACAGTTTGGTTGCATCGTAGCCGAAGACTTCTGAAAATGAAGAAAAGTCTCGTTTTATTTGGAGCGAGGCGACGTGAAGGACAAAATCGATCTTGGTTATGATATCATCGCACCCTTCGCTTCAATCTACTTCGGGTTGTTTTGTGTCTTCTCCACGTTCACCCAGGTGGGTTGAGTTTTGTTCCAACCAGGAATGTGGTTGTTATTGTTGTTTCTTGCCCAGTGGATTGTCTTCGGCAATTACCAAAGTGAGGCATGAGGACGCCGAGGACGTGAGGCCGTTGGTTGTTTGTACCAGTCCATAGTGTCCATGGTGTAGTCCATGGTGTTAAAAAGCAAAAGTGTGTTATAAGTGTGTTGCTTGTTGGTACAAACAACAAACGGCCTCACGTCCTCGGCGTCCTCATGCCTCACTTTGGTAATTGCCATTGTCTTCCTCCACTGACACAGAATAAAGTCGGAGCTCTAGACCCTCACTGTTACTAACTCTGGACTTCCCTCGCTCTTTGTCGTTGAAAATATCCCTTCCTCTCTTCATATAGTCTCTGTTTGCTCTCTCAATCTCTGTATTGATGCGGATGAAAGGGGCCTTATTTATACACTTTGTGTATCACCTATGATAAAAGTGTATGTATATAAAGTTCAAAGTATCAATGATATTTAGAACATGATTTTTGTTACGCTCAGCTGTAGGTTTCATAGAAAATGTGAGGAGCAGAGGCGATGACTGTCAGTATGTGGCCATGAGTCTGATTTTTTCGTATAGATTTTATATGTACAGACGAGACAAAAATTTAAAAACGCTCAGTCAGAGGACTATAGTGCGCTAGAAGTAGCGGTGAAATGGAGAGAGAGAGAGAGAGAGAGAGAGAGAGAGAGAGAGAATAGAGAAAGAGAATGATAGAGAAAGGAAGAAAGACGGCAAAGTTTGGTCCCGCCACGAGCACAGCTTTTGTCGGTTAGACAGTTTTCCCCCCAGACGATACACGTCTTCAAAACGAACGAGGCCGGAAAAATCGAGTGGCGAAAAGCAATCGGACATTCTGTTATCGAAAATGAAGGGCATTCTGTTCTCGAAGATGAAAGGCATTCTGAGTTAGTTTTTCTTTTCTTTTTTCTTCGTCACACTTACAATTAAAAGCTTTGGAAACAAAAATGTTCTTTGTAAAAACTTGCATATAGCTGGGGCGAAATTAGGTTACTTGTTAGTTTACTTCACGGGAACTGAACCCGCTTATTCGTTTCCTGGGCGATGCTGTTAACCACTAAGCTATAAACGTACCAAGTCTCGTCTCTTGTACTTTTAGTTACTCTCTGGCTATTCTAGAAAACGGTAATAATGTATACGCGTCGCGGTAGGTACCTTGTAATTGAAAAAATTCTAATGCCAGAATAGAAGAACTAATATGTAGAATAAGTATAGAGGCGAGCGGTGAGAGTGAGAGATCGGGAGTTGTGAAAGGAGTGAGATGGTAGGAATTGTGTGATTGGTTTAAAAATATTGTAATTTTGCAATTAGATCACAAATTTCATAACTAGAATAAGGAGCCGAAAATTGGCTCGATGTTCGCATCACATGAGCACTCTCAAACAGCTTGTTCTCACTCACATGTTCCGTGAAGCGAAGAGATCTGGCAGAGTGGACGAGTATATCACGACACATTATCGTCTGAGGTACGGCTCAAAACCTTAAGTGAATAATCAGTAATCATTCATTCATTGTTTGATCCGGCGTATACAAATGTATAGTACAATGGATAGTTTTGCGGATGCGGTTCCACAACAAAAAAACATAAACTTGTATAAAAGTACCCGAACTGGAAGGTTAAAAACGATGTAACTTGGAGTTGGAGAGAATTATCTTCTGGGGAAACACCAGAATGGCCTTTTCAAGCATCGAATAGGGGCTTAAAATTATAGAGAGATAAATTTCCTCTTAGACTCTAGAGCCTCGTGGGACCAACCTTTGAGTCTTAAAAACTTTTCTTCCTGAAATTATCAAGTTTTGGGAGAATGACCCCCTGAGAACACTGAGTACTGATCGACCCCTTTTTTCTGAGACCCCTTTCTGAGATCTACTAGGTACCCTTTGGGATTTTCTCACATCATTAATTCGAAGAGTAAGCGTGTTATGTTTGACTTTTGAACAACAAAGACAGCAGAGTATTTCAGATCAGAATTTAAATAGTCATGTCAGACGTTCTGTTTTTCAAATCATAAAGAGTGACCCTTATAAAAAATGAATAAAAAAAATTCGCGGGCCTCTGTTTTTTTTTCAAAAGGGGGGACCCTTATGTGAAAAAAGCCTCCCGCGGGCGTCTGCACCTTTTTCTTGCACACTAAAAAACGCCTGTTTCAGAGAGTTCCATATCATTCAAGTGCACCTCATTTCATGGGATTTGATTGTGATAGCAATCAACACGGGTTAGTCTTTCTTCTTTAATCGTTGCGCTGTTCAGAGTGAAAGCTCTCTGCTATGACTGATTGGTTCGAATCCCACCAAGGACAGATTGTTGCGAATATAAACAAGCAGGCAAGAAAAGAGTAAAAAGTTGATTCGAGGGATTTACATTATACTGTGTTTGATTACGTACTATGCTCATCAGATACATTGTCGCTAGCTTAGAGAAAGAAATTTTTTGCGAAACCAGTGAGACTTGAAAGGATCCAAGTTATGATTCAGGTAAAGAGGCGTGCATCCGTAGCTACATGGAAAGAGGGCTTACCCGAACACAGAGAGGTTTAAAATCTAGTACTTCTTTGCTTCCTGATGAATGTCGTAGAAGATGGAGGGCCATAGTGGCTCACTACCCTGTCTTCTCCGTATTCCTATAGGAATACTTCATGCATATTAGAGAAGAGAAAGGTTGTAAAAGTGCATATTGCGTTTATTTGAAAGATAAATTGCGTAGTACTTGAAAGATAAAGTTCTGCTTTAAATTATGAATAACAAATGCGAAAGTCTGTTTCGCCCCCGAGCCCAGACAGACCTTCGCTCTCTCTGGATGGGGCTCTTCAGTGAGTTTTCAGAGAGACCTATGTAGACACTGACTAGCAATTTCAATTGCTCTGCTGATACTGTGTGATTGAGACTTCAGTATGTCATTCGCTCAGCTCAAGGTGGTGTCAATATGTCAATCATCCTGCGAAAACTGTCGAAACGGTGAAAATGCTAGCGATATCAGTCACTCAGCAAGTACTATGTTAATGTTTGGTGAAATTAAGAGTCTGGTGCAATATTTCCACTGAATAAAATGGCAGGACACAGCAGAAAAAAAGTTATGTGTTCAAGATTGGCCATCTTTTACTGAAGACACTACACTGGTTCTCTTTGACTGGAAAAATAGCAAAGTGGAGGGCTTCTTTAGTGTGAATTCTTCCGAGGCAGCACCAATGTTTGAGGTACGAGGACGAGTATCGCGAGTAGGAGTCAGAAAAATTACGATTTGAGAGTACAAGTATTACGAGTACAATTGCAAAGTAGTACGAGTATCACACATAAGATCACCAAGTCGAACGAGTATCATGAGTACAATCATTGAAAAACGAGTATTACGAATATCATTACACAGTAAAACGAGTATCACGAGTAAGATTACGGAGTAGTTAGAGTATCACAAGTACGATCACGAAGTTGTACGAGTCTAACGATTAAGATTATGATGTATTACAGTACAAGTATTGTGAGTGCGAGTACGAGTACGAAATGTTTTAAGAGTACGAAATAAGTACGCATCCATGACATTAGACATGAAATGCGATTGATTCCGTACATAGTTCTTCGAATTTTGATGTATAATCAAAAACTTGGAGTTGAACCTCTAATTTCCATCATGGTTTGAACGACACGGGCTACCGGTGTCCAGATTAATCCAAAGTCTAAATTCTCCGTTTCGAGTTGTACTGAGAAGCCAAGTTCTATTAAAGAGCCATTCCAATCAAGAAAGCAGGAGGCAAGCAGTATTTGTATATACAGGGTGCGGCCAAAGTATGCAACGATGCTTATTGTTTCCAGAAAAAAACAAGGAAATCAAGTCTTTAGTATAAAAATATTTTTTGAATGCAGGTTTAGTAACAATTATGCAAAATTATTCGATTCGGTCTCCTCTTTCTCTTACAACACGCGTGAGACCATGCTCAAATTGCTGGACCATGTCTCGCAGGTAATCATCAGAAAGATTGTTCCATTCTGTGGTCAAACGGGCCTTGAGAAAATTCTAATTTTCAGTAGTTGTAGCGCAGACCTTGGACTGTGAATATCCCCAAACAGAGTAATCCAGCGGATTCAGGTCGGGAGAGGAAGTGGGCCATTCGGACTTTGTCAAAGAGGCCGGAAGGTTTGCTGCGCATTAATCTTGAGGTAACTTGGCAGTGTGAGAAGGAGCTCCGTCTTGCTGGAAGACATACTTCTCTCCTTTGAAATGAGCATCTGCCCAGGGCTTCAATACATTTTTCAAGATGTTTTCCGTGTACAGATGTCGATCCATTTTGATGTTTTCTTCAACGAAGAACAAGGGACTCTTTCCTGAGGAGCAAATCGCTCCCCACACCATAACCTGAGCTGGGTGTTGATTTCTTTCGATGCATCTGCCTTTTTATCAGCCTCCAGAGAAGTATGAGCAAGAACGCGTTTGTTTTGTTGGTTTAACTCCTCTTCTACATTGAATAATTTCTCATGAGAGAAGATGAACTGAGGAAGCGAGAAACGGTCCAGCAATTCGAACATCGTCTCAGGCCTGTTGTAAGAGAACGAGCAGGTCGAATTGAATAATTTTTCATAATTTTCATTTAAAAAAATTTCATAAAATTTAATAAAACCTGTATGCAATAAAAAAATTCTACTAATGAAAAATTTTTGCTTGCTTTTTCTAAAAACAAGTGGTAAATAAGCACCGTTGCATACTTTGGCCACATCCTGTACAATAATCGATGAAACCGACCATTTGTGTGAGCGCTGCTTGGTTTGCATAGAAACTGATTGTTTGATGAGGTCGACCAACCTAAGTTAATAAAGAAACAAAAAGTCTGGAGCATCTGTCTTTTATTTCGATCAAAAAGGACACAATGGTCCGCTCGAAGCGGTTTTCTTCGAAATAGGGACAAATTGAATCAACTCAATCAAGCAAAGTACTTTTAAATATGAGATTTCTCTCTATAAAGGTAAAGCAAATTTTTCCCGAAGGTCGAACTAAGGAACGCCGCCGACAGAGAATCGGTCATTAATTTTTATTTCCTTGTCTAGTCGGTCGTTCGAGAGATCACTTACATTGCCAATAACAATATTTTTTAGTTTCAAATCTTATCATACGTCATTGGTTTGCAGAAACATTTGCATGTTCTTGTGCTGCCAACAATGCAGAACTTCGAAGCAGAGCCAGGGAAGATCAAGGAAGTCATTACATATCTTCTAGAGAATCCAGGAATCAGGATCGACACGCCGTGCCCGCCCTACCTTGATCCGCACATCTGGCGCGTCAAGGAATACCCCGGGCGCGATGAGATTCACCCGTTCAAGTTCGAAACTGAGAGTGACTGAAAAACGCTGAGACTGGAACAATTATTCCAGATTTTTGGTAAACAGGTGTATTATACAGGCCGGTGAAGTGCTCGAAAAGGGATACTCACTCACGTGGAAACCTAAAAATGTATAGTGTAGATACTCGGTCTTGTCAAAAGAACATTTTCTGTTTCTCTATGGCTATTTCTGGAAGAAACTTTGGGTTTGAGATAAATACTCACCAACTTGGCAGTCCGGGTGTGGCGTAATGGTAGGTGCGCGACCATTGTAAGTAAGATCTCAATTTCGACCTCAACCCCGTACACATCAATTCAAACCGAGGGGTTAAGAAACGTTGTTGAGCTTTTACGAGTCTGACTCTCCCCACTGGTGCTACACACTAGCAATGGCACAGGAATCTGCAACTGGTTTAGCCAGGATAGGTCCGTTCCTCATCTCAGAGGAGCTTGTACCTTGCCGCGAGGCGGGAACAAGCGCGATGAAGATTACTCACTAACTAAGAAGTAATCACATAAGCCCTGAGAGTCAGTCGATTAATAAAGAGAGAGGCCGTGATTGGGCTGATTCCATAAAATGCAAAACTAACGGGTTTTAAGGTTTCGAAAACAGCTAATAAGAGAAATACTGGGTACCCATCAGCTGCCGGCGGGAAATAATTGGTTGTAAACAGGACTTGAGTTACATGCGAATGTTCGCTTATCGTTGGAGAAAGAAGAGATTAAACGAGTATTTTTCTTTTCCTGTTCTTAATTTTTTGTTTTCCTGGCTGAGATTAACGGCGGATACCCTCAAGAGCCGATATGGCTAGCCACATTCGAACCCGGGCCATGAAAAACCAACTTTGTTCTTTATTCTTTCCATGTAGCAATGAATTAACATCAATACAATAGAATAATACAATTAAGCATGGACTAGCGTACATGATTCTTGATTTAAAAAATAAAAATAATAGATTCTAGATAATTTCGATTACTAGTGCTGGTTGGTTTTTACTGTATAGGAAAATTAAACAATGATAATTTAAAAACATACATTACGAAAACAATAGTTGCATTAAAATTTAAATGCTAATTTCCTCGCTTTTTAATCTTCAACACTACCAATCGTCGTCGCTTTTTAATCTTCAACACTTCCTTCCATTCGTCGTGACTGAGAGCGGTCGACTCTATTCTCGCTCTTCATTTCTATCGCCAAGAATGGAGGACTCCGATCTCTAGCAGGATTTGGACACCTTGAAGCTGTAATGTCCAAACCATGATCTACACTCCAGTCTACACTCATCATTCTCATGCTTACTGTAATGTACGGAGAACCAGATGGAGCCGTTTGATTCCATGGCGCTTCATGTCCCTAACATCGAAAATAAAGCGTTTGAATTGAACTATGACTTGGCAGCAGAATTTCTAAGGGCAGCTTTTTTGGAGTATCAGCGAACTGTGAGGCGTTCTTGATTGAGATGATTTCATTAGGAAGAGAGTTCCAGGTTGATATACAGTACCGTGCAGAAGTATACCAAAAAGTATATTTTACAGTGTTTCTCTGCAGTGAATGCGAATTAAAGGCTCAAATTTTTATTAGATAATCTTCAAGTACTTCGAAACACTATTTCAACATAACTTTTGAGATGCCCGTTAACTGTGAACAAAAACAGCATAAAATATGAAATTCAAGAAAAACACAATTTGAGCACATGTTCTTCAGTAACCTATGACATCTTCGCTAACAACTTAACCGCCCAATTTTACCCGGAACTTTATTACCCCAGTCTAATACTTCGTCGTCATACCCCTAGCGTCAATGACTGCCTTGCATCTTTGTGGCATAGAGGCCACCAAGTTGGCGAGGGTTGAAACCGGGAGGACGTGCCAGGCCTGCTCGAGTTGGGCGAATTTCTCCGCCGCATTCCGAGCAGTCTTGACCTGGACGGCCTTACCTAGCTCCCCCCACACGTGCTCTATCGGATTTAGGTCCGGTGACTGGCTCGGCCAGTCCATGAGGGTCACTCGACGCTGACCAAACCAGTCTTGGACCGCACGCGAAGCGTGCTTTGGATCATTGTCCTGCTGGTATATCCAGCCCCGGGGCATGTTCGAGCGCGCATAGGGCAGCATGACGTTCGAGAGTATTTCTATGTAATCTTCCTTCCTCATAATACCCTCTACCCTGTGCAGAGGCCCGACCCCACCCGCGTGGAACGCTCCCCACACCATCACTGAACCTCCCCCATGCTTAAAGGTCGGAACCTGATACCTAGCATTGAACCTAGAGCCTACAGGCCGCCTCACATGGCTAATTCCGTCTGTCCCGAAAAGCATAAACTTGCTCTCATCAGACCAGAGCACCTGATTCCATTCCTGCACTGTCCAACGCTGATGGTCCTTTGCCCACTGCAATCGCCTCTGCCGGTTCTTCTCCGAGATCATCGGCTTCTCCACCGGGCGACGTCCGAAGAGGCCGGTGGTGCGCAGACGCCTCTTTACCGTATCGACGGAGATCTGAAAACCAATTTTTGCTCAAGAAAAAAATTATCATGTCAAAAAAACACAAAAAAATCACTTTAACATTGAAGTGCTGCAGCAGTTCCTTGTGAATTTCAACCGCGTTTCTCCGGGGGTTGGCTTTGCTTATCCTAGTGATGACACGATTGATGCTGGGAGAAGTTAGGGAAGGCCTTCCACGTGATTTCGTCCGAATTGGCGTCTTCGCGGAGCGAGAGATCGTGCCGACATCAGTCTTGAATTGGCGCGCCAGATCGGCCAAACTCATGCCCATTGCCCGCCCACTTGCAATGGTCTGCCGGTCCTTTTCACTTAAATTCTTAGAGCCTTTGGGTCGACCCATTATCTGAAAATGCTAGAAATTTTTTATGATCATTGCAATAAACAGAAACAAATAAAGAAGAACATATGTCAAAAATCTCGAAAAAGACTATTTTCAGAAAAAAAATTGCTGAGATGTTCTGCTTTTTCAGAAACCGCTTCATTCCATTACAGTATGACGTAAATCACGAGCCACACAACATATAAAAAATGCGCTAGTGGGCGCAAAAACACAAAAGTTATACGATAAAATATACTTTTTGGTATACTTCTGCACGGTACTATATGTAGATCTTGAAACTAAGGTAGAAATTCTAGCTGGATAAGCAATAGGAAGTCGAATTGATTGAGATGATTTCATTAGGAAGAGAGTTTCAGGTTATATATGTAGATCTTGAAACGAAGATAGAAATTCTAGCTGACAATAGGAAGTCGAATTCGAAGAGAATACCTTGTATTGTAAATAGAAGGGGAGACAATATACAGAAAAGAAAAAAACCAGAGAACATAAATTGTGTAGGCACTTGTGCAAGAAACATATTTCCCGAAACGCTCTTCGATACTCCAATGAAAATTTAGTGATTGAACAGAATATGAAGTCAATACCGAACTTCTATAGCGAAATTTTCAATGGCATTTGATATGCCGTGGGGATCGGCACCTGTCCTGTTGGGATTATCATCGCTATAAAGGTGTTAGGTCGCTGATTAAAATTTTCGGTTGTCATTATCGTTTCCGAATACTCATTACTCATTCATCTTTGAAATCTTCAGTGGGATGTTCGAAAGACGGATCTTGACCTACTTAATCCTTAGAACTGATATTTGGACCCTGAATTACTTTTTTTCTCCAGTTTTCTCCCGCTAAAGATGTTAATTTTTTTAATCTATTGTGTTAATGCCTCATCACTTGAGGGTCAAATACATATGTACAGTACCGCTCAAAATGTTATCATAAATTGAATTATTGAACATAACTTTTTTTAACCGATTGAAGCTCAAATTTTCAGATTCATTTACTTGTCTTTCGATGTCCAACAGTTCGAACCATGAATTGAAACAAAAATTGTATGAATTAATCTTGCAGAACAAAAAAAAACTTATAATAAAAATCATGGAGAAAAACAGCTTCTTGCATTATTTTACTTGAATTTCGATGTCCAACAGTTCGAACAATGACTTAAAACAGAATTTGTATAAACTGAGTTCAAAAAACAACAAAAAATCATGGAGAAAAGACTGAAAAATTGAAGGTATACCAATTTTGATGTATTTCCTGGAGATAATTAATAAATTTCTCCAAAAGATGTCCGGTACGGTACTACGCCCAGAAAAACTTCTGTGAAAATTTGAGATTTTAATGTTATCTTTGAAATAAGTTATGTTCAATAAGCTATATATGATAACATTTTGAGCGGTACTGTATATTTTGGCGTGCTTGGTTACTCGCATCGTGAAGGTTTTGATATTTTCTTGTGCTTTGTTGTGCCGGTGAGACGATGCGGAAGAATACTGGTTTATTGTCGGACGTTTCGGTTTTTTAAAAACCATCATCAGCAATTACCCTCAAACTTGGGTAATTAAACAGGTACTGTATATGTATGTATAGCTTCACCTAAACCATATAACCCATTCACATAGCGATTTCCCCTCATTAAACTCCTGCTGTTGCACTCTTCATACTGGCTCAGGCAAGAGTACTCAGCCCTCTCCTATTCAAAATATACTTGAATAAACTGCCAAAACCACCCGATGCGATTAAGCTGGCCGGGTATGCGGACGACCTAACCATACTGGCCTATCATCATGACTGGAGAATTGGAGCTTAACGTCTGAACGACTACCTCCAAGCTCTTACCAGCCAGCTGGGAGAACTGAAGATGGACATACCGGTAACAAAATGAAAGGTAACGCTGTTTACCACCAACACGAAGGAATGTCGAGAAGTACCCAAAGTTGTGGTCAATGGTAATTCACTTCCTAAAGCCAGAACTCCGAAATTCCTTGGTGTCACTTTGGACCAAACGGGAACCTATCTTCAACATGCAGAAGGACTGAAGGAAAGGGCGAACAAAAGAGTGAATGTCCTCCGAGCAATCGCAGGAAGAAGGAGGGAACAGAAGACCGAAACAATGACAAACACTCACAAAGCAACTATCAGAGCAGTAATGAGCTACGCGGCTCCAATCTACTCGCCCCAACTTGCTGAGCCTCATTGGTAATCCCTGTAAGCAGCGCAAAATAAAGCCACTCGATTCTCGACTGGAAACCTTGCTATCGCGGACACTGAACATCTAGCATACGAAAGCAAACGTATAACTGTGGAGGAACACAACCTCAGGCTGAGCAACCAATTCACTGCCAAGGCCAGACTTTAGCCCAACCATTCTTTTCACCGCATTTATACCGAAGTTAAGCATCCCAGGGCAATCAGGAAACACGCTAAAGATATATAAATATAATCAAGTGACTCCGACTATAAAGAGGCCCTCAGAAAAATACACACGGACACTGTTAGAAACTTTCTCAGAAATAGCCTATCCAATCCATTTCTAAGCAGTAAACCCCCTTGAATACATAAGTTTACGTTGCAAGAGAAAATCAGAGAACTCTGTCTCAAGAGAAAATCAGAGAATTCTGTCCCAACTCCGTAGCGGCCACTCTAGTTTTCTTAATAGCTACCTGAACCGAACAGGGGCCAGTGAAACTCCCCTGTGCCCACTTTGTAATTTAGAGCATCATACCTCGAAGCATATCTTTTCGTGTTGCTGTAACCCTAATTCACTTAGCTCGATAGACCTTTGGCTTTGGCCGCACTCGGTTGTTGAATTTCTGTTTAAGTAATCTCTCCCAAAAAAAATTTTTAACGCAAGAAAAAAGCACAAGGATAGAAAAGAGAGAGAGAGGGTTAGTAAGAAAAAAACAGTGATAGGCAAGAAGCAACAACATCATTTTTGCTAAACCATTAGCTTTCAGTAAATAGAAACTTTCGATTATTTAAAAAAAAATTAAAAGGCTAATTCTCATTCACTAATTCTAGTTCAATGCAGACCTCTGAAGTTTCTGCCGCATCCGATCGATCCACTCGCTATTTCAATCCAGGATGAGTGCGACAACTATGTCATCCACTATGTATCGGAAGTGTGAGTCTATCAGACGGACACCTGTCTAAGAACCTTCAAAAGTGCGTGAGATGGTGTACGCCTGCATTTGGTAGCTCAGTGGGCAAGAGCTCGGAAAGCGGAGGTTGCGGGTTCGAGTTCTCGCCCAATTATAGACTTACGGAAGAATCAACTCAAGAGATTACTTTGTTTCTCTGTTAAAACGATTAAACTGTTGCCCTTATTCTATGGTTTCGGTTTTAAAAGGCCTGAATTAACTGAAGTAACTGAAAGTTAGGTCACTTCTATAAAATAATGACCTGTTGCATACAGTGCGTCCCAAAACTAGCCCATCTGTTTTTTTTGTATTTTTGGTTGAGGTAAATGTTTATGGTTGTAAATTGTATAAATACACAAGAGGACATATCAGCGCTATTTTTTGTCAGATGAGGTAGTTTCTCCAAAATTTCGAAAATCGTACTGTCCCTATAATTAAGTTCAGTTCATCGTTGGCCCAAATGTTATTCATATTTCATAATAACAAAAAAACAATTTCAATAGTTTCTTACAGCTCCCTTGTGGAACATAAGTTGATAAATTCTCGTATCAAGTGATGATGAGAGCTTTTTTATACACCTAACATCGAGGCTATCCCATTCGCGAGTGATGGCAGCTTTCAGCTCCTTTATGTTGCTGTATTGTTTTCAGTTCGCGTAAACACGCGTAACTAAAACTCCCCAAACGTTTTCAATTGGATTCATGTCCAGGGAGCAAGCTGATCACGCTAAGAAATCGACGTTGTGGCTTGAAAGGAATGCCTTAGTTGAGGAACTAGCGTGCATCGAGGCATTATCCTGCATGTGAGTGAACTGAGAATTCACCGGATCTGTCAGAAAGGAATCAAATCTTCAATGGGGACTGTTAAATGAGGTTCTAAATGAGGGTCAGCAGAGTTCAATTTACTCGAAATGAACTGGATGAGAAAGATACCATCAGCATGAACATACTCCAAGACATAACAGATCATCCAACAAAGTTCATTTGTGGAAAGAATCGTGGTTCCTTGCGCAGGTCATGCCAATATGACATTTGACCATTGCAACCAGACACGACTTTTTTTTGTCGGTCCAGATGATCTGAAGATTAATTTTTTTAAATATAGTTTTTTCTTCTAAATGTTGAACTTGCTCGCGTGATTCCAGTCACGTTCAAGTTCCTTTTGAGCGAAATTCAGTCGATTTGCGACGTGTATTGCACTGAGACGAGCAGCTTTTCTTAGTCTTGCATGTCTTATACGAGGCAATGTTTTGAGGATTCGATAAACTGTTGATTTCAAGAAATTAAACAGAAGAATACGCTGCGTTATCGCGAAGAGACTTCACTGCATTCGAGGCCGAGTTGACAATGTGACACTTATCTCGCTGTGAAACTTTGGGTGGATGTCCACCATTCTTGCCCTCTAATTTTTTTAAAAGCTTTTCTTGCAGGTGATGGCAAATGCCTTATTGCTACGAAAAAAATGTCGAGCAATTGCAGAGATGATGCGTTTTTCGACTTCTGATAGCTGCGTGCTGATAGGCATGACTTCTTAATAAAAAAGGAAAATGTTTAAAACATGAATTGAAGACATTCAAAAAACCAATTAAAAACATTATTGGTGTGTGAGCCAAAGTATTGGGACAGCGCTATATGAGAAGTTTCTCCGCCAAAATTCAATGTCTGAGCGGGAAACCGTGAATGATTGCACTCGTAATTTTTTCACGCGTACAATCATGTTGGTTTCAATTCCTACCATGAAAAGCTACCTTAACAAAACTTACGAAAAAATTAGATGTGATGTAGTTTTGGGACGCGCTGGATATAGTTTACAAGGTTTCAACAACCCCCTAGTCGAAATGAGAAAGATTTTCGAGGTTTTCTAGAGCTTCGAGGTCGAAAGAAGCTTTCACTCAAAGCTCAAGAACTTATCAATCTGATACAGTATTAGTGAAAAGAAAGAAGAAAAGGCGCTAGATTTTCGCGAAGCTTCTGAAAAGTTCATAAAGTTAATATATATAAAACTACTTTCAATAGCTTTTTTTATTGATTTCAGGTGCCAGGACTGATCAGATCCATCATCTTGTGTATAACCATATCGATGAACATCTTTGAAACTGACCATCATGCATGTACTTCAAAATCTTGCATGGCTTGTACTGTTCCATAAACCATGAAGCTTGCTCAGATCCGAGAAAAAAGAAATTTTTCATTTTACTCATGAAGTTACACTCAAAAAAGAAAGATTTTAGAGCTGTGAGGTTTTTAAAGAGAAGGAATACATTCCGAATAGGTTGAACGAGTTTCGATGGGTAGAGCCGTGCAAAATTCATTTTATGAACCCTCTGCTTGAGTTGCTTGAAGTTTGACAATTAAAGGAAAGAAAAGCGACCATTTTGAGTGGCCGTGAAACAGAAGAATATTTTCTTGAAATCGGGAAATATGTATAATGATTTATCAACCCCTAGGTTCATTTTTTCGCTCTCATCACATAGTGCACCAATGATGAACATATAGCAAAGAATCGCCAGATTCGGTGTTAACGAAAGCATCTCGTAGTAATTCAATGAAAAAAATTCTCAATCATGTGTTATTCAGTTCTAACAAAACTGCACGTCTTTCGAAGTGTTTTTAAAATGATTGCGCAAGATAACCGCTCCGGAGAACGAACATTTTGTTATGATGTTCTAATTTCTGCGATTACTTCATCAACTCGATCCGTTAAATTTAGCAGCTTATATATCGATGAAATTGATGATTAGTTGTCAGTTCTGTGAGACAAATGGAGACGGCCGAAAATGAGAATTATCGAATTCTCAATCAGATGAAATTCAGGATACGGAAATTTCCTGTTGAAGTTTTTATAGGTACAAACGATTTTAGAGAATGAGCCAACTTCGAATTGAGGTTTAATTTACGGCCTACATGAAGCAATCGGTTACTCGCTGTTTGTCGGTAAAGGGGAAACAGCTTAGTTCGATGTCTTGACGTGGTAAAGTTTATTCTCGAGCAGGCGTCACTACCCTCCTAATTTGTAACTTAGTGTTTTTTTTATTTAGTTAACCGCACATGCGTAAATTTAATTCGCCGTAGTTACAGAATGTCGACGATCAAATTACATCACCGCTTTTACATGAAAACTTTGATATTCTCGGACAGCTGCCCTGTTGTTTCCTATCTGAATACACGTTCTCATAGTCATCTGTTGAGAATAGTAGCTGATCTCTATTTCATAGAATTTTTTTAGTCCTTTTCTTTTTTCTTGAACTATATTGAATGAATAGTTCAAGCCAGATGATTATAAACTGAATCAATTGATTTTGAAACTTTTATCCGATGTCCGAGTCATGAATTGCAAAAATCAAAGTGGTTCTTAGAACGGAACGAAATATGTTTGTCGATAGCTTTGTCGCCAGAGGGAGAGGCGAGCCTCCCGATTGCTGCTTAATACATTGGATCGAGGACATGTTCTACAAGGTGTATGGAAACCAACTCAAAAAGCGCTTCAAAACCAGCAACGAGTCGGAAGAAGCGCCAATAAAATTGTTGTTAGATTGGTTAATGATACAGTGAATCTTTTATGTTTTTATTTGAATATTTAAGAACAGGGTTTACAAAGATGTTTCAGAAATGAGGAAATTCATAGGGGTTATTAACTGTGAGGTTGGACTTGAGAGTCTTGTTATACCGCTTGGCATTTTACCTCGCACCAACATGTCCTCAAGATTAAGGGTCATTAAGACTAGTGAGAGAAAATCGAAGCACCCGAGTAATGAACACGATTGAGAAGATAACATTCATCTCCCATTTGTCGTGTCTGAGAACGGTTGACTCACTTCTCTCTCCATTTCTATTGGCAAGAATGGAGGACTCCGGCCTGTAGCAGGATTTGAAATCCTTGAGGTCTTAATGTCCAAACCATGATCGACTTCAATCCACATTATACATATGTTCTTATTCTTACTACACTGTTAAGAACTGGGTAATCAGATGGATTCGTTGAATTCAATGGCGCTTCATGTCCTATGATTTTGAAAATGAATCGATTTAATTGAAATAGTTTCACACAATACGGCCATGCTTGAAGCAAGCTCCGAGTTGTACAGTTCCTGCTAGAAGCCGTATGATTATCATGTGGATCAGGCGGAATGTGGTTCGGTTTTTGTTAACAGGTAATCAACTAAATATCGCAGAATATTATGAAGAATTCTTCATACCGACAAACAATATGAAGGAAAAATTTCGGCTTGAACGTCGCACCTGTCTCTCTTCAGAAAGTGAGCCAGAATTGAATAGAATGGGAAGGAGAATGAAGGTGAGCGCAAGAAACGTGAATAATTTTTTCTCAATTGTTTGAGCAGTTTAATTTTTTTTTCCGTTCTAATAGTGTTCCGCATTGGAATCATGAGGCTGAAACGCGTTCCTACTCCACCCTCCAAGCGGTATACAAAGAATCCAGTGTAAGACCTCATTCCTCCATTTCTTTGTGCAAGTTTTTCATTTCAAATCTTCAGCCATGTTAGTGATGACTACAAACAAGTGATTCTACGGCGATGAAACTATCACATTAATAACTATTTAAAGATTATTTGAAATCGTATTTTAGACACCCATGCCTGGATATCTGAGTCCGTATCAGGTAAACGTTGGAGAAAATCAAGTTCATCTTCATAATCATCACAATTAACATGCGCGTACCACTTTGTTAAAACCGTCCTAAACAATTAAGTAGTTGACTTACCCTTAGTGGAGGGACTGTATTTTGCTCGAAAACTGATATCAGGAAAATATTTTCCTGGCGTGTATGTGAAAATGTTTCCTGTGTACACGGCCTATTAAGTCAATCTTTTTTGTTGAGCAGTCTTTGTTTAGTTTTTAGAGCAAAAAGTTTTTATTTTATTTTGTAGTGTTTTGTACAGTCTAATCATTCCCTCGAAGAATGAATTGATAAAAAAATTTTGAGATTGTTTCTCAATTTTCTTAATAATTTTAAAACTTTTTGATGAGAAATTAGTTCTTGAATTCAGTTCAAAGAAGCTAGAGTTTGAAATAGCTTTTATGAGTTCTCCTTTCTGCAGAATATCTACTAAAGGATAATATAGCTCTTCCTTAATTGCTAGTTTCGGGTTAGTTTACGCAGAAGTTGGTTACGGTAATATCGAGGTAATTATCTTTCGAGAGAGCGTGCAGGTCTCCTCGAATAATCCTGCTTTCCAAATGCGTCATGTGGAGAAGAAGGCTTGAGAAATACTCCAAAAAACATTCAGCTTTTCGATTTTCACTGTTTCCAATTATTCAATGACTTCATTTATTTTCCATTTTACATGAGCTACAACAAAAAAAAAGATTCACAGAAAGAACTCAATTATGGGTAAGAGATTACAACAAGGCAATCAATATAAATGAAATTGTCCCAATTTATACTATTAATTTTTGCGTACTTTCATTATATATAACTTTTGAGCCCCCACCAGAGATATGATACAAAATAATATATGGTATTCGTTAGAAATTATCTCTGAACATCTCTTAATTTTCTCTGTTATTCTCTCAAAATGACTTTTTTCATTGACGAACACAAAACCATGCATGTAATTCAAATAGTAATCAAGATAAATGAGCGTACCACGACGCATATTGATTGATATCTATTCACGTATCGGTATATGTGAAACAGGCAGTCGCTTCATTACTGGGAACTTCTGCACTTTAGTCACCCCACCCCTCCTACCAGAGGTTCCATGGGTCATACGTCTGACTTATTTACATTTACAAAAAACTATTTTTACATTAAAAAAATTATTTTTACATGAAAAAATTTTTACATTAAAAAAACGCTTAGGCTTAAGAAAAAGTTTACGCTAACGAGACCGCATCAAAAAGCCACTCTCATCTGACCCAATTGAACCTCTGGTAGGGGGGGATGACTAAAGTGCAGAATTGCCCAATACTGGTAGCTTCTGAAAGTATTCGCTATCTACGCTGCCGAGGAAAACATCTACTATTCAAACTAGAAACCAAAAGTTCTTGAAAAATTAAAAATTAAACAAAATCATAAGGTAAAGAAATAACAGAAATCGTCATACAATCGATATAGAATACTTGAAAAAATTACCTAGTTTTTTGCGGCATTCTTTCTTCTTATTACGGCAAAAGGTGGTCGACTTTCATTTCGCTCTCCAGCTCTGAAATAAATGAACAAGGCTACATCAAATCCCATGCAAAAAAAGATTCACTCGCGTATTCTCAATTGAGCTTCGTCCTTCAACATATTCAAATATTCTGGTCTTTAACAAGACTTAAACCTCTGATGCCCCCCCCCCCTCTTTAACAAGACTTAAACCCCTGATGCCCCCCCTCTTTAACAAGACTTAAACCCCTGATGCTATATCGTCCAAAGGTCGGATTTAGGAATTCCAGCATATAATTAACGTTCTCAAACTTTCATGAACCTGAGAATTATGAGACGCATTATATATTCAATGGTGCTTCTTTCCTGTGCAATGCTTGAGGCGTTTGAGCTCGGAAAAGCTAATGAAAAATTAGGAGAAATTTTCTTGAAGTTCAAAGGTTAGCGTTCAAATGGCTTGAAAACATTGGTGCGCAGGAAATGAATTGAACTTTTTATTACGCGAAAAGAATCACGTGGTGGATTGCAGTTTTTTAACCTTTTTTATTATTCATTCATTAAGTCAAGCAAAAACCTCGATCAACAAATTATGATCCATCATGGTTGAATATGTGTTGCCATCACGTGGGAAGGTCGTGGATGCCCATATGTAGAAAGCGAGTCGAAAAAGTCTTGCAACCATGATTTTACCTCACCTTCGTTTTTCTTTCTCTCCTTGGTGGTTCTGCATGGACCGGAATAGGTGGTAATCAGAAGGTGCTATGTTGGACGAGTACGGAGGGTGAGGCATGGGATCGGCTTTGACAATGTATCGAAGATCCTCAAGATAGAGCTGGCGAGGCCGTCCCAGACGATCCATGTCTTCCAGCGTGTGCTCGCCTTGCTTTAACCGACTGAACCAAGCCTGGTACTGTCGTTCACTTAGGCGTCCTTGCGTGTTTGCCAGACATAATTTTCGATAAGCTGCGGCAGTGCTCTTGCCCAGATTGAAGCAGAAGAGAAGAGACGTCCGTTGTATCAGTTTGTCAAGCTCGCACCGTTCAGCCATTTGAAAATCTGATAGAATGAGATGAGTGAACAAAAAAAAATTTAAAAGGGAACTTCATATATGTACCATATACATATATATATATATATATATATATATATATATATATATATATATATATATATATATGTATATGGTACATATATGAAGTTCCCTTTTTTTTTTGTCACGCTTAATTGATGTCTGGAACAACTTGCCTAACGAAATCGTTACATTGAAATCATCTCAAGCTTTTAAAACCTTTATCTCATATCTTTCTAGAGATGAAATCGTGCAACGTTCTTTAATCCGAAATTAGATTTAGTTTTTTTTTCCATTGTTTATACTCCTGTATAACTATGCCACGGTTCATTTTACCTACTACTCTTCTTAGTGTGAACATGCCACCTTCTTTTTTGTTATATTATCACGACCTTTCTCGAAGCTCAAACTCCCGGTGCTTGCTTGTATGTATTACCCAAACTGATATCACTTATGTGACAGTGATCCACTTTGCACATATATCCTTGTAACTTTAGTATGTAATTTGGAATAAATATTGACTAATTAAAAAAATTGACTATATATATATATATATATATATATATATATATATATATATATATATATATATATATATATGTATTTACTAAAGAAAGTTCTAAAAAAACTCCGGAAAAAATAATTGAACTTTTTTTTTGAACTGAGGCAATTTTCTTGCGCATCCATAGAATAAAAATTGTGTCTCTTTTTCGGCGGAATTCCGCCAAAGTGTGCAATCTCTACTAAAGGGGAGAAAAAATTGGCTGATTAGGAAGAAAAGTGGCTATAAGACGTTCCGGCCCTGAAGGAAGCCGTAATCAAGTCTTTATGTGTTGTTTAGTTCAATTCATTTGTGAATGAAATACCATCTTAAAATTTTTAAAATACTCAGCACTTTCAACTTCGTGTGTTCTACCATTAACCATGGATCTTCCCCGCGCTCACACCCGCGTCGTGGACGCGTGTGCAGAGATGCAGACCTAACATGGTTGAACCAGCGGCTGCTTCCTGGATCACTGATGGCTTGTAGTAGAAAAGAGCAAAGTGAGATTCGTGCAAGTACTAACAATTTTTTAAAACCCATTTGAATAAGAACAGATCAATTAAAAATTTAAACTACTCAAAGTCATTCTAAACTAAATTTTTTTGCTCTGAACTTGCAGGAGGGTATGCAACAAGTTATACAGAGTGAGTAATCGTTCAGTCTCGATGTTCTCTCTGCTGGTTATTGCAGAGCTTTTGTAGCATCGTCACTGTTGGAAAATCAGGTTCTAATCAGTCATTGTCAAAGGAACATGTCATTGTCTAGAAGGTCAGTATGCAGAAGGGTTGGCAGGAAGAGATGACGAGTGCTAAACGGTAGATTCATCGAGTTCTATCTTTCTATCTCTCCTTTTCCTTCTCTCTTTCTACATCTCCTTTTCCCTATCTCTTCCTCTATCTCTTTCTTTCTATTTTTTCCTCTCCCTATCTCTCTCTATCTCTCTCTTCTTTCGTTCTCTCTGTTCTTCTCTTTTTCTACTGATCTCTCTCTCTTTCTCTTTTACTCTAAGAGACTCACCTTTTCTATATTAAGCACTTTTTTCCCGAAGAACATCACTAATGTACATTGACAATTATGCGCTGTTGCGTATGAACCGGTACGTAAGAGGAATATGGTGAATGGCTGAAGATCGAATTTGGAAAAGGAAACTAACTAATGAGAACAGAAATATAGTAAGAAAGCAATAGGGAGAGAGATAGAGAGAGATAGAGAAAAAGAGAGAGGATAAACTCTGGACTTACTCGGGTCAGCTTATGTTTCATGCAACGCATTCATCCTCGGATGACAATCAGGATAATCTCGATGAGGATTTAGTTAGGCTCCCGAACGGAAAGCCTTGGTGAACATTAAATGAGATGATTCTCGTATTTTTGGACGAAACCTTGCGTGTTGGTGAGATTTATGTCACAAAAAAAAACTCACGAGGACTGGAAACCTGACAAGTTCCAATATTAAATAAAAGTCGAGCTTAGCAAACACTCACATGTACCTCAGGAACAAATTTCTTGGCGCTTCTCCCGCCTCGTGTCTGGTTAGGCGCTTTTTTAGTTGGTTTACATACAAAACCTTGAGAACATGTTGCTGCTCCTCGATTCACTGTATTGAGCAGCAATAAGGAGATTCGCAGCAATAAGGAGATTCGCAGCAATAAGGAGATTCGCAGCAATAAGGAGATTCGCAGCAATAAGGAGATTCGCCTTTCTCTCTCTTTGCTCACAGAATTTATTCCCAAAGGACCCATCATCTTTTCATATTCAATAAATATTTAGCTAATGCTTCTTACTAGGCCACCCGGTGAGTTAGTCAGAATTCATTCAGCTATGTATGTAAGGGTCGCATCATCACCCACCAAATGATACCTTTGAGGGTAAGATGTTCCTCATTCTTATACCTCCTCTCTCCCCTTCTCTTTCTTTTTCACTTATTCTCTATTTTTTCTTTTTTCTATTATTTCCTCACACTTTTTACGTCTCTCTCTTACATTTCTCTCTCTCTCTACCTCTCGTTAATTCTTCCTTGTCTCTTTCAATTTCCTTTTCTCTCTCCGCCTCATTCTTCTCCACTTTCTTTCTTTCTAGTTCTTCGAGTTGGCCTTTTCTCACCCCTCTTTTGTGATTAGCTCATGTTGACCATTTAGCACCTGGGTGTATGAAACCCTTCCGTTATGTTGATTTCTCCTCTCCTCCCACCCTTTTCCTCGCAACCAAATCCTACAGTACTGAAATCTAGTATTTGGATGGAATACCCTTGAACAGAATTTCTCAGGTTTAGCCAATAAAATGCAACACGTGAAAGCACGATCGTGATGTGTTTCACAGTTTCAACTCACTGTAACGGACTGTTCCTTCGTGCATTGTCATAAGTTCTTCATTCCTCCTCTAGGAGACGTGATCACACAGACTGAAGAAATTTCGAGGGTGTTCAATAATTTCATTTCAATGAAGATATTTGTAGACTAAATAGATGAATAGAATAAAATTATTGGATGAATTTTGAAAATTAAAACCAGATCACAAGCAATAATCATAAAAATGACTCGAGACTTTCCCATATCATTAATCGGCCGACCAAGATCTTACGGACTCTTCGAGATCATCTGGCGGCTATGCAAAGCGGCCCACCTAAACTCTTCAGTAAAACACCACAGTTGTTTTTTCCTATGTTCAAGCTTTCTCGTATCTAAGCCCATCTCGATCTATTCTTTCAGGAAATTTTATTTTGGGACAAAAGTTAATATATGAGAAAAAGCTGGGTTCGATCCCCGCTCGTTGGACTAGCTTGGATAGTTTATCCAATGGAACAAATTTGCTTTTGAGAATAAGGATAGCAATAGCAAAACGTAGTCAACACGAGACAGAATAATGAAGTAAGAACTTGATAGTTGGGTACTTCGGTGTGGTTAATGAGAAGCTTGCGCCGCGTTAAGCTGGCCTAGCCTGCAGAGGTAAACGCACGGCTAATCGCTTGTGTTTCCTCTCGTAAATCTCTTCCTAATATGCATGGCCTCCCTCGGTATATTCCTAGTCTGCCCCGCCTGGTCCACTCACTGGTTTCAAACTGCGCTGACTAGATTCAGATAAGCGGCCGGCCAGGTTTGGCTTCTATACGTTCTGTCAAATAATATTCCGGGTAGCTTTTCTGCGGGAAAATAGTTCTAGCATTTCTTAACACTCTCTCTCTCTCTTTCTCTCTCTATGCCTCTCTCTCTCTCTTGTTCTCTTTATCTCTTTCTCTCTCAGTATGAATTTCTCATTAAGCTTGCTCATTTGAAGTTTTTGAAGCGGTCAACTATCTATTTCTTTTGGCTACCTTTCTTACTCCGGTAGAAAAGACAGATGAAAGCCAAATCTTCCACGCAAACCAGGAAGCTCTGTTTCAGTTTATTTCATTCACTGGCATTTGTTTTTGTTTTTTCTATTTATTTTTTAATGGCGCATGTCATTGCAATAAATAGCTCGTATCTGATGCAGGAACTCGGATTTTAGCGAGAGATACCTAGCAGTTAGTGAGTGATTCCAAATTGGCACCTGAAGATGGCTATTCAAAAGTTATGTTCAAAAACGTTTCCTTTTCCATTTTTCTTAAACAAGCTTCCAACTGAACACCTTCATTCAAGCCAGTTGCTTCACAATTGAAATTTTTTTCTCCATTTTTCTTAAACAAGCTTCCAACTGAACACCTTCATTCAAGCCAGTTGCTTCACAATTGAAAAAATTTACTCACTTTATAAAGCTGCGGCAGATCATGACTCAGAAAAGCAGAAGTCTGAAAAAAAGACGTCAATAATTTGTTAAACTTGTTCTTTATGCTATTCCGGTGGAAATTAATGATATCGATTGATTACTACCACCAAAACAAAAACTTCTTTGAGTTTACCGTTTTCACAATCCAAAAAAAAATTTGAACGAGAAAACTTGGAAAGCGAAATAATAATAAAAAAAACTGTGAAGTTTCACTGATAAGTGGCCTCTTAGCGTTTCTGCTCTCTACCAGAGAGCTGCTCTCTACCAGAGAGCTCTCTACCAGAGAGCTGCTCTCTACCAGAGAGCTGCTCTCTACCAGAGAGCTCTCTACCAGAGAGCTCTCTACCAGAGAGCTGCTCTCTACCAGAGAGCTCTCTACCAGAGAGCTCTCTACCAGAGAGCTGCTCTCTACCAGAGAGCTCTCTACCAGAGAGCTCTCTACCAGAGAGCTGCTCTCTACCAGAGAGCTCTCTACCAGAGAGCTCTCTACCAGAGAGCTGCTCTCTACCAGAGAGCTCTCTACCAGAGAGCTCACGAGATGAGTGCGTCTTCAGGAGCGGCGAGGAGACATTAATATTATGTGTGTTTTTGGACGAATAAATGAAAATTCTTTTTTAAGTTAATTTTTTTCGCCCTAAAAGCATTCTCGATTTCCCGATCCCTACATGAAGTATTCCGAGGAATGAAATATCTAACAACGGTCTCCATAGATCTTCACTTCTTTGCAGTTAGGACTACGAATGCAGTGCACTAAAAACGATCACTACTCAATTCTCACCTCACCAATTAAAAAGGTTATTGTTAAGATGTTTTTTGACCTTTAACATAGGGGTTCTAGTCGCGAAAGTGGGAGAATACCACTGTCCTCGTCGGGATCCTTGCACAATCTGCATAATGAACGTTTAATTGGCTAACCTCAGCAAAGATGTCGAGAGAGAGAGAAAGGGAGAGAGGGATGGTCATGGAGAGAAAGAAAAAGAGAGACACAGAGACACATAGAGAGATACAGAGAGGGAGAGAAAGAGACAGAGAGAGAAAGAGAGAGGGAAGAGAGAGAGAGAGAGAGTACTAAGAAGGAAGAAATGAGTAAAGTAAAAGTATTCGGGCCTCCTTTGATGGCTCTGCGCAATCATTCATCACACTCTCTTTAGAGAGATTGCCATATGGGAAACGTCTCATCTTGAACACTCCCGCCAGAGATCTGCCTGTCGTTTGAGAGAGTAAAGGAAATAAAAAGAGTTAAGGAGAAAAAGATTATATGAAATGGTTGTATAAACAAATGTGTAATCATATTATCATCAAATAACGGGATATTTCACAAAATATGGAATTTATTACATGTTTAGAACAGATCAAAATGATGATTTTCGAATTTAAAAAAGCTGGTCCTCGGAAGGGATGGATTCCAGTAGCATTTCTTTTTCCGCAGTCCCTTATATCATTTGAATACTAGCAGAGGAGACCTCAAACTGCCTGTAGGGCAAATTGCCTTAAATGTTTTTTTGTAATGTTTAGCTGTGTTTCATTTTGAGTCCACAGAATGAAAATTAGGTGATTCAAACAACAACAAAAACACATACAGATAGATAGATATATGTAGGTACTTTTTCATCTATACAAAAAAATCATTCATTCACTCTATCACGTGTACTATTTTTTCTTCTCTCTCTGCACCTCTCCCTCTTTTTTTCTTTTCCACAATCTTTTTCTATCCTTTTTATTTTCTATTCTCTCCATAGCAATATCATGTCCTTCTTCTCAACATTCGATCTTCACAAAGTCAATGAGGCGTGTTTTGTCAACTGCAACAACTCACTCATTCATTCACACCATTTTCAAAAGAGTACTTTATTGTCCTCGTTAGAGTTGACCCACCTAGAAAGACTAGGTTTG
This sequence comes from Allodiplogaster pararmata, assembly GCA_964056735.1. Taxonomy (NCBI): domain Eukaryota; kingdom Metazoa; phylum Nematoda; class Chromadorea; order Rhabditida; family Diplogasteridae; genus Allodiplogaster; species Allodiplogaster pararmata. Next base: position 36,655,089 of record OZ057407.1, on the reverse strand, counting down.
CCCAGTCCCAAAGTATTTGCCTCTTCAAAATTAATTTTTCTTGAGGGGATTTTAGCACTCTATATTGGGTTTTGTTTTGCATTGAGCTTCGCATTGTAATACTAGTGTTGTTATTATTATTATTATTATTATTATTATTATTATTATTATTATTATTATTATTATTATTATTATTATTATTATTATTATTATTATTATTATTATTATTATTATTGTTATTGTTATTGTTATTGTTATTGTTATTATTATTATTATTATTATTATTATTATTATTATTATTATTATTATTATTGTTATTATTATTATTATGTAGTAAAGCGAAGGCTGAAATTTGAAAACTCTGAAAATTAAACTGATATATTAACTACAACTTAGAGAAAAAGTAGAAATTAGGTTTTAACATGGATTAGAGTTCTAACTTTAAAGAATTAAACTTAAACTTAAACTTAAACTTGAACTTAAAAAGTTAAACTTCAAAAGTTAAATTTAAACTTAAACTTAAACTTGAACTGAAAAAGTTAAACTTAAAATGTTAAAGTTAAACTTAAACTTAAACTTAAAAAAAGTTAAACTTAAAAAGTTAAACTTAAATTAAAATTTGAGTTGAAATTTGATCTGAGAACTAAAAATTTCTCTAACTTGTCAAATTTTACAAGAAAAAGGAGTTTCCTGCGTTAATTGAAAAAAATTGGGTTTTTGAACTGTGTTTTTTGCAAAACTTCCTGGAATTTGTTAGGCGTAACTCCATAAGGAGTTCATACTTTTTTTGTTTATCAAAAAAACCAAAAGGACAAATTGGATTCCGATTAATTATCTCAAGTGGCGTAAAGGAAGCCGGGCTGTAGTCATGCTGGGATTGGGAGAACAAGAAGAGAGTACATCAGCAATCTCCCTCTCTCTCTCTTAACTATGCTCTCTCTCTCTCGTTCGCTCTCTCTCTTTCTTCTTCTCTATGTCTTTCTCTCGCATTCTCTCGTTTGCTTTCTCTTCTCTATCTCATTTTCTTCGCTCTTTCTTTCTCTTTCTTGCTTTCTCCCCTCTCGTTCCTCTCCATTATCTGTTTCAGGACTGAATCTTCTCACAAGGTCAGAAAAAAAAAGAAAAAAAATGCTTTAACTCTTCAAATTCTAAGTTACACAGTTTAAAGGCAGTGACGCCTGGTTAAGATGACAAATGATTGAACTATCGCACAGAAAAAAGCTAGTCCACCGGGCGGGATCGAACCTGGACGATCTCGACTCAAACCGGGAGCGCGTGTCACCATTACACTTTACAACGCCTTTAACTGCAAGGGTCCCGAGCTGTAAATCCGCCTCCCAACAACCAAGATATCTGATTGACTAGAAGTCTGCTGAAATTCCTAAAAAGAATCCGAAAAAAAGAAGATATTGTTAACTTGACACATAAGCTTAGAAAATGTGATGTCAGGGTATGTTCAGAGACAAAAGCAATGATGACCATGGTTGGGGCTTCTTTAAAGTCCAATTCGAAAGTCAAATTCTCGCACGACAGCTGTATTCTTGGATTCGGGTATCTAGTTAAGTGAGTAAGCTGACCGAAAGTGATAGAAAACAGAGATAAGAGAGAGAATAGAAATAATGAAGCCTGAGAAAGGGCGGGCCTGGAACAATGACTCTCAGAAGTTGGACAAGTCCTGTTCTTTCATTCAACCGTTATAAGAATAGCATATCTTTTCAGGCTCTGTATATATAAATGGAGAATCAAAAGAGGAGATGAAAACGAGAATTGAAACGAGAAATATCGGGAAAACTCGTGCAGAAAAAGACTGAGAAAGGTAGTGCTCTGCAATAAGAAAGGAATACATTATCTTCGTACTTGTCTCCTCTCTATAACTCTCTTTCTCTTATTGTATCTCTATATTTTTTGTCTTTCCCCCTCTCTCTTTCTCTTATTGTATCTCTATCTTTTTTGTCTTTCCCCCTCTCTCTTTCTCTTATTGTATCTCTATCTTTTTTGTCTTTCCCCCTCTCTCTTTCTCTCCCCCTTCTTCCTCCATTCCCAGCATCAGCTGAACAATGTGTGCAATTGGCCGTTTTGAACGGGGCCGCTGGCTGAAGAAGAGGTGTTTGAAAGATATATGGTGGAAATTGTGAAATGGTTGGACAGCACAAGGTAGAAGAAGAAAACGTTGAAAGCCAGAGAAAGTGGACGGGAAAGCTGGGGAACGGGTACGTGTAGAAGAGGAAGAGTAAGAGAGAGAAAGAGATAGAGAGAGAGAGAGAGAGATCGAGGTAAAGAGAGAAAGGGAAAGAGAGGAAGAGACGAGAGAAAAAGAAGTGGTTTGAGAGAGAAAGAAAGATGGAAAAAGAGAGACACAGATAAAGAAAGTAAGAGAAAAATATAGTATGAGACAGAATAAGAAAAAAACCCAAAGAGCGAGAGGAAATGTTAGATTGTAAAAGAAAAAGTCATTTCTTCACCCAAGGATCTCATCGTCCAATTGGTCTCAGGCCTGAATTACGGTATAGAAAGGCTCTACGCACTTTGAGAAGAGGCGGGGCTGAGGATTCATGAGAGTAGAGATGATGAGAGAAATGAAGAGAGCAACGACTAGGTGGATATTATATATCTCAGTGGCTAATCTTCTCTTCGCATCAAGGCGTATCCTCTGGTTGTTTGGCTTTGCGGAACAGCTACATAATCATCCCTTCTCCTCGTTGCCGCTTTGCATTGTTCTTGCTGAACACTGTTTTGATTATCTTGTTGAACGGATAAATAATAAGTGTCCCTCTCATACTGTGCGATTGGGAATTTGTTGAATACAAAAGAATGGTATCGTCGAGAAATGTATCATGACATTTTGTACCCGACACTTTGATACCGCGAAACTTTGTACTCGCGACATTTTGTAGCCGCGACACTTTGCACCACAAAACTTTGCTCTTTAAAAATTATTATTTCGTTGTTTTTTCACTCAGGCTCAGGTAAAGATTGCGCTAACGAGGCCGTACAGCTTAGGAACAAGACCGTTTGAAAAAAATTCTCAAAATATCAATTTTTACCGATTTGATCGAGGGTACAAAGTATCGTGTACAAAGTTTCGCGGGTACAAAATTTCGCGAGTACAAAGTGTCGGGTAAAATGTGTCGTAGGTACAAAATGTCGGTGATCCGTCGAGACACTAAAAATCTCGTTTATATCGGCTTACACCTTCCAAGTATGTACTAAGTTTTCCCAAGTATCCAATACATAGCTCCTTTATGGTGAGCATTAAACTCGTTTTAATAAGTATTTCTCCTCACAAATATGAACTAACTCCTGATGTACTTGAAAACATCTCAGAAGTCTGTACTAACTACTTTCAAGTATTTACTGCATTCTTACAGTACCATGCTCAGTATGAATGACATCCCGACGAGCGTGAACATGCAGCCTTCACTGAATCTGACAGCAGCGGCAGTGGTCGCCTCTGCCACGCCCATGCTGAATTTGCCATCATCTGCAGCTTCTTTCCGACAGGTTATCGATTACGGAACCAGAGGCTGAGAGATTAGTTTGATTGTGCGACAATTAATATCTGAGTTGAGAACGTAGTATTTTTTATCAGAATTTGTAGTGAAAACGTTCGTTCATTATCAACTTCATTTCTTGCCAATGTCAAATAATAAATTAACGATGAATAAAGTTAGCTGGGGCGATTTTTATACTTTACAGTAAGTCTGTGTTTAGACGAAAAAGGTGGAAGTCTGTACGTACGCTGCGGCTTTGAAGGATGATGCATTTGCTAGAGGCCGGCTTTTTCCAAGAGCGGCTTTGAAGGATGATGCATTTGCTAGAGGCCGGCTTATTCCATGATAAAAGAAGAGCAGAAGTTGACACAACCGCCCAATAAAGAGACAGACTGAGAAAATGTAAAATGATTACTGAGAAAATATTGTTATTCGAATTAGTTCCTAATACAGGATAACAACATATTGATGAGAAACTTTCCCTTTCATATACCGGAGGCAGTTTTAGGTAGGCAGATCGTAAAACCGGGAAAAGCTCTGGTCGTGCATGAAATAGTAGAGAACCAAAACTTGATAAAATGACACTTTTGCACTTTAAGGACACACCCCTCTACCAGTGGTTCAATGGGTCATACGTCTGACTTTTAAGAGAGCACACTCGCATATATAGGGTGCTATAGAACCAATTTTATTCGCTTCAATTGTTGATATTGATTTTGAGCCATTGAGCTCATCCAACTCATTGAACCTCTGGTAGGGAGGTCCCTAAAGTGTAAAAGTTCCCATAAAATCTAAATGAAGACTCAAATTTTCATTTCCAGAATGAAACGGGTCCTCTTGACAAACTCATGGCGCAGTACAATCGACTTGCTTCCGAGTCCTCGAATGTCAAGGTTAATAAAGTCTTTCTTCTAATTCTTTAAATTTACGATAGGTTTGAAGTTCAAAACTTTTTGACCAGCGAGTTACCAACTTGCAGTCGAGGAAACATAAATACTTTATGCCGTTGAGATAATCACCATACAATATTGATTGATTGATACATTGATTGATTGATTGATTGATAGATTGATACATCTAGTCTTCTCCTGATTCTCTCACTTTTCTCTCTTTTTTATTTCTTTCTCTCTCTCTCTCTGTTTCTTGCTTTCTCTTGCTGAAAAAAATTCGACCTCGTTTCGACTTGAACTGGCAAACAAACGTTCCGAAACTGCTGATCTCGTGAGATCAGTCAGCTTTCAGTGGCTTGTTCGTCGCGCAAATTTCCTGAGCGGTTTTTTTTCTCATCTCTCTATCTTCCTCTCTCTCTCTCTTTCTCTGTCTATCAAAATATGGGAATCCAGCTTTTAGCAGTGATATTACATAGTATTTATATGATATATTCATAAACTTATGTAGTCTGTTTAATCGATGAACTGCAAGATAAGAAAAATTAGTTTTCACTCTTTGTGAAAAGTAAAGATTTTTTATTTGCTAATTAAATTTTTCAGTAGTCTCTCTATAGCCTGCTTCACTTTACTAATCAGCACATACTGATCCACCCTACTTGACATATCTTTTGAAAGTGAAAGTCGTTTTGCCGGTGCAAAACTAGTGCAGTAATGAAGAACTTGAGGTCTCAATGTACGGCATGCCCACCGGTCCCTATGGGTCGGTATCCGGCACTGCTCCGGTTGGCTCGACCGCCGGTGGCTGGCCTTGTCCTTCTCCCACTTGGTGGGATGCGGCGGCCAACTCGCCCTGGAGCGCTTTCTCCTCCGACTACCCTCTCTTATCTCCTGGTTAGGGTTTTCCCGGAAACTTCTTACTCTCTATCTTCTCTTTCTTTCTCCCTCTCTCTTTTTCTTGTATCTCTTCATCTAAATTTATCTCTCTAATCTCTCTTCCTCCGTTTATTTCTAATTATTTTCTCTTTATTTTTCTAATCATACTTTGTTCAATATTTTCTTTCTATTTCTCTTTTTTCTTCTTCTTTTAATATATTTTCTTTTTTTCCCTCTTTTTTTCTTCTTCTTTCTAATTTATGCTATTTTAAAATTTGAATCGATTTACGATTCCAATATGAAAAATAGTGTTTTAATCATTAACACAATAAGTAGTTTTATTTGCTAATTTGAGAAATTACTATTTTGATATGAATAAAAATTGAAAGACTAAGACCATAAAATCAAAAATGCTCCAAGTATTGACCTTGGAGGCTGTGAGCACTCATTCTGAAACGATAGAGCACATTAGGAGTATTGATTATACGTTGAAAATACTATTGATTCCATTGATACTGGCAAGCAGCCCGTATCAGAGATTTTTTTTTTCTAAGCGACATGCTTTCGGAGGTTATTGCTGTCCTTTGCAGGCGTGGGACTACCATGCTGCACCTTGAGAAGTAGGAATTTTTAGTTATATTTGCTAATTTTAGAAAATTCTATTTTGTATTCAAGCAATAGATCATTGATTGAGCTATACATCAACTTAGCCTATTTCTGGTTTTGGAGTAAGAATGGTTTTGTATGAAGTATTCATTGATTGGAAAAACAAGTATTAATTATTAGCAGCGGCAGCAGCCGCCGCGGCTGCGTCTCCGATGCTTCTGTCTGCCGTTTCTCACCACTCGCCCTGCACATCTTCTGCCTCCCAGCTGACTGTGACCAGGCATGCTTTTCCATATGCAATTTTCAAAACAATAACAAAGGACATGTGATTTGTTAAAGACTGTTTTCTTTTAGAGATGCTTGAGGAAAGGCGTTCTACAGGATAATCTATTGTCTATAATTAATAAAAAAAGGGGTAACACAGGAACATGAAGAATGAGTTTAAGCAGTGGTGGAGTTAAACTGGATTCATATAAACATTTTAAAAAGGAAAGGGAAGGGTGAATTCTGTCCGTGATTTCATTAAAATTAGTTTCCCTCTTTGTTTTTCACTCAAGATTTCCGCGGAGCATTGCTTTCAGTTTGGGATGCACATCTAGCTTGGTAGAACCAGAAACTCTGCCTTAGGTCACTTCATCAATCTCTTTTGCCACTGTGCTTAGCAGAAAAGGCAGGCAAATGAGTAAAAGACCCGCAAGCACAATCTAAAATTGTATTCCCCTCGGTTTGGGGGAATCTGTGATTTTTGGGGGGAGGGTTTTAAACGATATTGAGGTCTATGGCACAATAGTTTCTCGCGGTACCTTCACTCTCCAACAGGCTGTACCTTGAAACAATGGAAGTAAAAAAAACCTTTTTTTTGCTTGACAATATGGGAACCGAACTTGCAAATTGAGAACTTCCAGAGTGATTACTAATTTCTCTACCAATTGAGCATGGGGCATAAACAACAAAAAATTAAAGTTTTTCAAGTCTGTCATCGCCGACCGTCGGAAGAACTTCAGCCACGACATCTCTGCGATCGAGGGTGTCTCAAACAAACGGGGGAGGGAAGGCGCTCTCTTCGGGCTCTTCCAAAATCGTCTGCTCGTGCCCAAACTGCAAGGAAACTAGCGAAATCGGTAAAAAACAGGGTGTATTTCAACATAAATTACAAGTTGAACCTATGCGCGAGTTCAGGCGCTTCCCGATGAAGCTAGTGATACAAATTACTTGTTTAAATGACAGTTTCTTTTTTCATCGCACACAACCTGTCTTCTCCAAACTCTGCCTACTTTGAAATAGAGCGTTTCTTTTGCGGGAAGTACGAAGCAGCATTGTACATAAGAAACTACAACAGCTTGAGATGAGAATAGCTGACTGCACATAGGTGTGAGATCCGCGAACGTTTGTCGATGAAGCCTGCACCCCTCCCAAACTCAACAAAACTCCTTAAGGTACTGAGTTGTGGAAGACAAAATTCCTCTTTCAAACTAAACCAGAAGACTTCATATCAAGAGTAAAACTCAAAGTAAGTAATCTACACTTTTTTTCCATACTGAGCCTTGAAACTTGAAGCTGTGCGCTAATTTCTATCGAAAAGCGACCTGGTGAGAAGAAATTGATTGTATTGTATTTCGCGTGCTTCCTGTGAGATGCCTCATGTGTCCTTCTATTGAGATGCAGAGTAGCATTGGAGAAGTGCATTTCCGTTGCTGGGTAGTGGAAAACTCACACGGGGCGATTGCACTGCAGGTGCTGACCATGAAAGGGTAAAGGGAATGGGAGACGGAACAGTGGGAGGAGAGAGAACGGCAGCTAGAGAGTTTTAAAGATAAAAAGAGTTCTAAAGAGAAGAAATAAACTCAAAAAAAAGATGAGGAAAAGGGCAAAAAAGCGCAATGACGACCAAGGAACCCGCCAATTAGGAGCGGAGCGCGAAATTTGGCACCGGAAATGCAGTTCATAGAAATTCCGCGTAGTCAACGGAGCGGAAAAAGAAAAAAGCAAAATGCATCTTCGTTTTTCTATCTTTTTCTATGTTTTTGTATGTTTATATGTTTTTTTTCAAATGTTTTTGTAGTTGTTGGAGAATTCGCGATAATTCAACTGAATGAAATTTTAAGTTTTGAAAGTATGTTCATTTCTCTCGATCCTTGTCTTCCTTACTCTGTCTTTTCTATTTCTTTCTCTCTTGTTTATCCCTGTTTTTATGGCAACTACCTGGTGAAACATACTGCATGAATTTAAAAAGTGAACAAAACGGAGTTGCATTAATCCTTCCTCTTGTCCTACTGTACCCTTTAATCCAAGTAGTGAACCGATTGTTATCTTAAAGAGCGTTGCATCATCGTGTAGAGAAAGGATGAAGAGAAACGATTATAAGAAGGGCAGCAAGAGAAAGAGGGAAACTGGTCGAGAGAGAGTCAAAGTTAAAAACAGACCGATCAAGCGTTTGGAAGGCTTAAAAGAGTCAGAGAACGAGGAGAGAAAGACAGCGAGGGAGAAAGAGAGAGAGAGAGAGAGAGAGAGAGAGAGAGAGAGAGAGAGAGAGAGAGAGAAGGCGTGAGATGAAAAGAGAGAAAGAGTGATCCAGAAAGAGTGAGAGAGCGAGCGAGAGATTGTCAAGGGTAACGGTGGTAAATTATAATACTCACTGAGATGATAACGTGCCGTTTGTAATAACTGAAGAGAGATCTCTTCTCGCGAAATTTCGATAAGTTTGTTTGGAAGAGATGATGAAGGGAGTGGGAACGGCTCATTGAGAAGGTCACATTTTACGACAGCACAGTCGTTCTCGGAGAGGGCAACAACAATTAATGCTAAAACACGTCTCTCTCTTTTTAAAGTTTTTTCTTCGTTTTTTTTCTTTCTTACTCATTTCTTTTTTCTCTTTATCATGCATCTTGTATGATGATGTAGCGATGAATTCAGTGGAATTATACTTTGAAAAAGAGTTTTTAAAACTAATAACATGATGTAGCCGGTTTCCTCCCTGGCGTAAGATACAATGTTAAAACAGATTTTGTAAACCCTGAGATGCCCTCCCTTCTTCTTTGCTCTATCCAATCGTCTTCTTCACTTGATGAAACATCTATATAGTGTATGAATGAACGAATAATATAAAAAAGGATACAAAAAATAAAAAAATTCCGAGAGACGAGGACGCTTCTTAACATGAATAGGAAATCACACTCGAAATTCCAGAACGAATTAATGGGCAAAATTGCATTTTTATGCATATACGTAGTAACGTAATTAAAAATTTGACGCTCTCTCAATTTCTCGCAATTTTTTTGCCTAAAGAGTACAAATAATCAAGATACTAACTTGTGTACATGATTTTTTAGATAAACTTGAAAGAATTCGAAAGCGCAAATGAAAACACTTATATGCTTGTCCTTTACTACAAAACCTAGAAAATAGCTTCAAAATTAAGTTTTAAAAATTTTTTTTCAAAACATAGTCTTTTGAATTTTAATGATAGGTTCTGTATGAATTTGACGCTCTCTCAAATTTCTCGTAATTTTTTTTGCTTAAAGAGAAAAAAAGAAGCAGCTAAAAGGCAGAAAAAAGGAGAATTAGTTAAAAAAAAGAGAAAGAGAAAGAGAGTGAGAGATAGAGAAAGAGAGATAAAGAAAGAAAGAGATATATAGACAGACAGAATAGGTCTGAGCCTAGCTTGACTCCATATAATCCTTGAAGGCGAGGGCGAGAGAGAAGATCCTATTATGTAGTCTCTCTGATTGGAGCACAGAAGTGTTCATAATCTAAGAATGGCTTCTAGTATGCTAATCCATTTAGCACACCCTCGTCTGCCGTTCTCTTCTGGATTCCTATTATCTCCACAGCATGCTTTATTCTCTCTCTCTCTCTCTCTCTCTCTCTCTCTCTCTCTCTCTCTCTCTTCGATTCTCTATCTTTCTGTCTCCACTTGCCTTTCTTGTCATTCATCATAGTTCAACGCTTGTACTCTTTCCGGAAAATGAATGATTTATTTTCATTGCATCTAAAAAGGGACTTGGTGATCTCAAGCAAAAATAATATGTATAAATTAAGAAGTATCGTAAAACTAAGCACCCTGGCTGAGTTAAGTCTTTTAGTATTGTTCACACTTCTGATATTTTCAAATATTTACTTGCGCAAAATTTATACTTCAGTAAAACGATAAAGTTTAACCAGAGGCAAATGAACCGAAGACGGTCCTTACTCATGTTTATCATCGGCAAATTATCTGATCAATGGAACTTATAACTGAAAAATTTATTTTCGAAGAAAAAACACCACCTTATGTATAACGTGTAGAAAGATCTCGAATTTTTTTTTAGATAACCCTTGACTTTATGTACATATGTACTTTCAGCGCTTTGTACCTGCGAAACGTTGCACGCTCATTCAAAAAAGTTTTCTTGACGATCAGGGGCTTTTTTAAGAGCGTTTTGGTTTTTATGCTCCTCAGAATTTTACTTTAACAACACACTCTCTGAAATCCAATCAGTTTTAATATTTTTTGCCTAACAATAAGCATAAGCAATCATTTCATAGAAAAGTCAACAATCGTTTTTTTATTTTCAAAAGTACAATTTAATAACAATTTGAGAAAAAAGTAGTCCATTGAACATATAACAACCCGATATATCTTGGTGTAGCAAGCATCCTACCACGCCCGGGTTCAAGAGGGGGGCTGAAGTATCACAGAACTTTACCGGTGCATTCTGTCCCGCGCGGGGAAAAGGATGTGCTAAAGTAAAATTTAACTCGTTTATAGCATATCGAATTCTCAGAAAGAGTCTTTTATGACGCTCAGGACTCGATAAAATGCCCGGGAGCAAGCGAGGAGTGCACAACTGCCACTGGCCCGGTTGCGGTAAGGTCTACGCGAAGAGTTCGCATTTGAAGGCGCATCTCCGGTGGCACTTCAAAGAGAAGCCCACAATCAGCAATCGGAAGTGTGCCTCACCCCGGCCGAAGTAGTTCAAACCGCGACTTTTAGTGTGCTCTCAGTACCGTACCCAGTCGATGGCTCAACACTGAGTTCATGAGTATTCCTCTTCCATCCTTGTGTATGCTAAACAAAAGCGGGACACTATTCATTTAAAAAAATTGATTTTTAATTGTATTATAATATTATATAATATTGGTTCATCGTGCAATTATTTGTTATTTAATGTCATAAACATGTTATAAAAATAATCGAATTTTTCAGGTGTTTCTTCGTGTGTATATTAACTTTCCATTAATGTTTAGGCTTATAATCGTCGAATATAGGTTTTTAAACAGTCCTTCAGAACAAATTAGATCGAAATTACGACGTAGCAGAAGTTTGCAACTTCAAACTTGCTAATTATGAATTATATTTCATCAGAAAACGCAGAGCTTTCTTTATTGATGTATGGATGAAGCTTTGAGGATAATTCCGGAATCAAAACATTTGGAAAGTAAAATTTATGCGAAATGCGTCTTTGAAAAGCTTTTTTTTTTTAAATTAAAAAAATTTTCGTAAGGACTATCTTTACCCCTCTTCAATTTGTGATCAGTTTACGAGTTAATCACACAAACAATTCAAGCAAGCAATATTCACTAACTCTTTTATTTTTTGAGCATCGGGTAACTCTAAAATTCTATCAAAAAGTCATTTAAAAAAGTCTCTACGTATATTTCATCAATTAGAGTGGAAATTTACCACCAAGTTGGCTAAAGAGATATCTAAATATTGATACTCATTTCATCCATGCCTTTTTGCCTAGCTAACCTGTTTCATAGGGGGAAATGTTAAATAAACATGTTTTCAATTGGAAAGTAAGTAATTTTTCGAGTTCAGAGAAAATTGTGAAAAGATTGTGCGAGTCGGTCACACAGTACTCCACACGTGGTAGATCCAATATCTCTTTAATATTGCAGATACTCTTTTTTTTGCATGATGTATTGTGAACCATTTATTCGTAGCAGTTTTAATGGTAACACTTTTTCTAAACCAAGTAAACCAAGTAAAGTCTAAACAATTTCTCGCGAAAAGTCACGCGTTTTATTAAATTCTAGTACAAGGAACGAAATATTGGTACTACAGACTTCTTGGGAAAAGTGTGGCATGAAGGAAATGTGACTGATTATTTTGCGAACGGTTTTAGGTTCGATCCTCACCCAAGAACTACTGACATATTTTTAACCGCTTGGTTTGGGTGGATATGAGTCCGGGCGTGGCATTATGGTAGTGTGTTCGACTATTGTGAGAAGAGTCCCGAGTTCGACTCCCACCCTGGACAGATCCACCCAAACCAAGGGGGTTAAGAAATGTTGGTAGTGATCATGCACGAATCTGACTCTCCCCAGTGCTGCTATACACACTAGCAGTGATATAGCGGGCAGCCACTGGTTCTACCAGGATAGGCCTGTCCTGCATCTCAGGGGAGCGCGTACCCTGCCGCGAGGCGGGAACATGCGCGAGGAAGATTATTATTATTATATTTGGGTGGATATGATCAAAAGTGGATGAGTGGACCTGTAGAATTCGGTAATCATTTTGTATTAATTCGGTACTCATTTTGTAGTAAGGAACGGGTACTTTTACTTTGGCTCCCATTTACCTCTTGCAATTCAGCTGTGCAAAATTTCGGCACTTTTTTACTTTAGGGGACGCCGTGCTTTACTTGGAGCACATAACAAAAAAGGATGAGTTTGTGAAAGTATCCTAAGAAGGCATTTATGATAGTAACACTTTGAAAGTATTCCTGCGCGTAAGTATGGAAGTATGCTAGAGAGGGCATACAATCAATGTATGAATGGGATACTGTTGAAAGTATGTCTTGGTGGCTCTCTCCCTTTTCTTGACACTTATCCAATCATTAAACCCGGTTGAATTAGGTTGCTCTATATAGTACACTTATTATCATTTTTATCGGAGAAGATTACTTTTTGATAACTTTTTATGATTACTTTTTATCGGAGAAGCAAATATATCCCGTAGTTGAGGGAATTTTAGTCAGTAGAGCAGGCCGGCCAATCTTCTTTCCCTATGAAGCCAGGAAAAATGATGGTGACTATAGTCAGTAGAGCAGGCCGGCCAACCTTCCTTCGCTATGAAGCCAGGAAAAATGATGGTGACTATAGTCAGTAGAGCAGACCGGCCAATCTTCCTTCGCTATGAAGCTAGGATAAATGATGGTGACTATAGTCAGTAGAGCAGGCCGACCAATCTTCCTTCGCTATGAAGCCAGGAAAAATGATGGTGACTATAGTCAGTAGAGCAGGCCGGCCAATCTTCTTTCCCTATGAAGCCAGGAAAAATGATGGTGACTATAGTCAGTAGAGCAGGCCGGCCAATCTTCCTTCGCTATGAAGCCAGGAAAAATGATGGTGACTATAGTCAGTAGAGCAGACCGGCCAATCTTCCTTCGCTATGAAGCTAGGATAAATGATGGTGACTATAGTCAGTAGAGCAGGCCGACCAATCTTCCTTCGCTATGAAGCCAGGAAAAATGATGGTGACTATAGTCAGTAGAGCAGGCCGGCCAATCTTCTTTCCCTATGAAGTCAGGAAAAATGATGGTGACTATAGTCAGTAGAGCAGGCCGGCCAATCTTCCTTCGCTATGAAGCCAGGAAAAATGATGGTGACTATAGTCAGTAGAGCAGACCGGCCAATCTTCCTTCGCTATGAAGCTAGGATAAATGATGGTGACTATAGTCAGTAGAGCAGGCCGGCCAATCTTCCTTCCCTACGAAGCCAGGAAAAATGATGGTGACTATAGTCAGTAGAGCAGGCCGGTCAATCTTCCTTCGCTATGAAGCCAGGAAAAATGATGGTGACTATAGTCAGTAGAGCAGGCCGGCCAATCTTCCTTCCCTATGAAGCCAGGAAAAATGATATTGACTATAGTCAGTAGAGCAGACCGGCCAATCTTCCTTCGCTATGAAGCTAGGATAAATGATGGTGACTATAGTCAGTAGAGCAGGCCGGCCAATCTTCCTTCCCTACGAAGCCAGGAAAAATGATGGTGACTATAGTCAGTAGAGCAGGCCGGCAAATCTTCCTTCCCTATGAAGCCAGGAAAAATGATGGTGACTATAGTCAGTAGAGCAGGCCGGCCAATCTTCCTTCGCTATGAAGCCAGGAAAAATGATTGTGACTATAGTCAGTAGAGCAGGCCGGCCAATCTTCCTTCGCTATGAAGCTAGGATAAATGATGGTGACTATAGTCAGTAGAGCAGGCCGGCCAATCTTCCTTCCCTACGAAGCCAGGAAAAATGATGGTGACTATAGTCAGTAGAGCAGGCCGGCCAATCTTCCTTCCCTATGAAGCCAGGAAAAATGATGGTGACTATAGTCAGTAGAGCAGGCCGGCCAATCTTCCTTCGCTATGAAGCCAGGAAAAATGATGGTGACTATAGTCAGTAGAGCAGGCCGGCCAATCTTCCTTCCCTATAAAGCCGGGAAAAATGATGGTGACTATAGTCAGTAGAGCAGGCCGGCCAATCTTCCTTCCCTATGAAGCCAGGAAAAATGATATTGACTATAGTCAGTAGAGCAGGCCGGCCAATCTTCCTTCCCTATGAAGCCAGGAAAAATGATGGTGACTATAGTCAGTAGAGCAGGCCGGCCAATCTCCCTTCCCTATGAAGCCAGGAAAAATGATGGTGACTATAGTCAGTAAAGCAGGCCGGCCATTCTTCCTTCGCTATGAAGCCAGGAAAAATGATGGTGACTATAGTCAGTAGAGCAGGCCGGCCAATCTTCCTTCCCTATGAAGCCAGGAAAAATGATGGTGACTATAGTCAGTAGAGCAGGCCGGCCAATCTTCCTTCCCTATGAAGCCAGGAAAAATGATGGTGACTATAGTCAGTAGAGCAGGCCGGCCAATCTTCCTTCGCTATGAAGCCAGGAAAAATGATGGTGACTATAGTCAGTAGAGCAGGCCGGCCAATCTTCCTTCCCTACGAAGCCAGGAAAAATGATGGTGACTATAGTCAGTAGAGCAGGCCGGCCAATCTTCCTTCCCTATGAAGCCAGGAAAAATTATGGTGACTATAGTCAGTAGAGCAGGCCGGCCAATCTTCCTTCCCTATGAAGCCAGGAAAAATGATATTGACTATGGTCAGTAGAGCAGGCCGGCCAATCTTCCTTCCCTATGAAGCCAGGAAAAATGATGGTGACTATAGTCAGTAGAGCAGGCCGGCCAATCTTCCTTCCCTATGAAGCCAGGAAAAATGATGGTGACTATAGTCAGTAGAGCAGGCCGGCCAATCTTCCTTCCCTATGAAGCCAGGAAAAATGATGGTGACTATAGTCAGTAGAGCAGGCCGGCCAATCTTCCTTCCCTATGAAGCCAGGAAAAATGATGGTGTACCATGTTTGCACGCTTCATTCTGCTGATAAACGTAAGGGTTTCCAATGAAATGTGCGTCAACTCAAGGTTTCACTACACCCCCAATATTTTTCCAAGTACTCTTGAGCGTTGAGTTTGTCATTCTCTCCGACGAAGTAGAGCGGTGACTTGTCGGTGGAGCACGAGCTGGGTGTTGGGCTTTGTGAGCCATTCTTTCGTTCTGGAAATGTTAACTTTCATACTAAACAACAGTTACAGTACCGCCCAAAATGTTATAATATATTGAATTATTGAACATAACTTTTTTCAAAAAAAACGAATGAAGATCAAATTTTCAGATATTTTTTACAAGCCAAATTCACATGTTTCGAGTAATAGAACAAGTTTAGAAAATGCTTTATTAGGTTTATTCGTTAAAAAATTGGAAATAGTAAAAAGTGCTTATAGAGATGTTCAGTTTTTTCGAAGTAATAAAACAAATATTCTAGTATTTGGTGGCATATCCTTTCGAGTCAATGACTGCCTGACATCTACGAGGCATAGAATCAATCAAAGAGTCAATGGTTGCCTGCGAAATCGCCTTCCATTCCTCCTCTAGCTGCTTAAACTTTTCATGAGCATTTCTGCATGTTCTTCCCGTCAATTTTCGTTGCAATTGTTCCCATAAATTTTCGATGATGTTCAAATCGGGAGACTGGCTCGGCCAGTCCAAAACATCCACATGCCGACGGCGAAACCAGTTCTGAACGTGCTGAGATCGATGTTTCGGGTCGTTATCTTGTTGAAAGGTGAACCCACGGCCGAATTTGGAGAGGGCCCAAGGGCGCATAGTGCTTTCCATTATGTTCTCATAGCCGTAACGATCGAGATTTCCGACAATACGTCTAATTGGACCCATGCCGCTGGCGGAAAAACAGCCCCAGACCATCACAGAACCACCGCCATGTTTGACTGTGAGCGACTGGTATTGCGGCAGGAAACGCTTGCTCGCTGGACGTCTTACCCACCTCAGACCGTCACTGCAGAACATATTAAACTTGGATTCATCGCTCCAAACAATCTGAGACCACTCACGGCGTGTCCAACTGAGGTGATCCTTAGCCCAATGAACTCGAACTTTACGATTTTTTAAATAAATAATAAATCACTCAAAACGACGTCCGGTACGGTACAGACACCCAAAAAAACTTCTGTGAAAATTTGAGCTTTGAATTTTATCTTTGAAAAAAGTTATTTTCAATAACCCTATATATTATAACATTTTGGGCGGTACTGTACGTCACATATAACAGTACAATATACAGGCAGAATAAAGGCATTCCACAAGGCAATAACGCTTCACCACAAATAGCAGATCTTATTTTGGCCATGATGGAATTCAATTATATCAAAAAACATATACCACAAACACACTGTCTGAAAAATTCATTGAATTGTACCTTTCGTTATATAGATGATTTGATACATATTTCTGATAGAATCCAAGATTTCATCACCATTACTAGAGATATGTATCATGATTCGCTTGTATTAGAACAAACGAATGATAATAACAAAAAAATTGCTGACTTGCTAGACCTTACAATCAAAATAGAAAATGATGGCAATGTTAAACTTAGTCTATACAACAAAAATGACACTTATAATTTCAAAATACTGAAATATCCACATTACTTCTCTAACATACCCATCAATATAGGTCTTAATACAATATATACCGAAATTTTAAGATTTGTAGAAAACTGTTCTCAATTCAAAGAGATTTTGAGAAGAGTTACTATTCTTATCGCTAAATATCTTGAAAACGGTTATCCTAATAACATAATACTCAATAGAATCAACAAGAAAACCTTTTGAAAAACCTTAATAAAAAATCCTAAAACCAAACTTAAATATAATCTTAATAAAACTGATATAACTAATATAATAATAGATGAGTTTAGACGAAAGTAAATTCTATGTCACTATATAACAACCAATTATTCTATAACACCGATTAAAATACAAACTACACTCGAATTGACCTTTAAATCACTATAAACAATCGAGACATTTATCAATAGTCATGATCTATCAACACTCCCCATAACATCACCATATTACTATTGCACAAGAGAACTGTTTTCAAACTAAACATTTTTCATCTTGAAAACAACAACCTGTCCTATTATTAATTTAAAACATTATAGCCATTATAATGACAGTTATAATTATCACTATTAATTGAAAACTATTTTTTTCTTTCATTATCTAATACAAATTTTTTTGAAACAATTTATTGAAAACTTATTTTAAATGTTTTTTTTTAATTTTTAAATTTTAATTTTTTTTAAATTTTTTTCTTATCGTTTTGTGTGTGTTTTGTTTTGTTTTTGTTTGTTTAACATATGATATATTATCGTTAAAATTTATCGTATGTGTACTCTCTGGGCCCTCACTGATGAGCCCCACCCAGAGAGCACAGAAGTCTGTCTGAGCGGGGGCGAAACAGACTTTTGTGATTAGCGTCATCACAGTGATCGATAATGATAGTGCTTGTATATTCTATCCTTTCATTCTTAAACAATCATAAAAGACTCCTAGCACGTATAATTTATACGTGCTGTTTGAAGGTAAGTCCGTATAGATACCTAAGTTTCTGACTAAATCAACGACCTTTATCAGCGAGCTATGAATGAAGTAATCGTTTTGAGATTTCCTAAGGCGGAGACAGCTAATTTTCTCGGCTGATAAGGGGAGTTTGAATTGACGCGACCATTCTGTGATATTATTTATACATAGTTGAAGAGAGTCACAGTCCCCGATATAAACTTTTAGGTCATCGGTGAACAATGAAACCTTCACAGTTGAGGGAATGTAGCTCTCGATGTCATTGAGAAAGCAGAGGAACAAGAGAGGCCCTAGGACTGTCTCTTGGGGTACCCCGCAGAGTTCGGGGAAAGAATCAGCGTCGACATCTTCTTTGCGAACTTTGAATGATCTACCTTAAAGGAATAACGTAATCCAGTGTATTAGAGAGACATGAGGAACCATGTTGTGAAGCTTCTCGATCAACTCTGAATGGAAGTTTTTGTTCACGGATCATTCGTTTCCGTATTCCTATCTCTCTTCGTTGTTGCTGTTTCAGTGTTAGTTTTCTTCGGATCTGTATTTTGCTATCTCTAACCTTACAGTCCGAGTATATTTTAATACCAGGAAAGATTTTTAAAGCCGGATAATAGGAGAATCGTTTCAAATTTCACTTCCTCCGCTATGCAAAGAAGAGTTGTAAGATTGTTTAACGGTTCCGCTAAACGTCATGTCTCGATTATCCCCGTTTAATAAAATGAGATTCTGAAGATTGACTTGAATCTGGGATTCCTGGTTTTGTGAGGGCTCAGAAACGTTTCTTATCGTAAAACTTCCCTTTCCATTTTATCAAAATCATTGCGGTTTCCGTTATAAGCTAGGAAGTAATTGAAGATATTCAAATGTTAAGAACATGTTAAGAAGTTTACAGGAAGCGCTATAAAACAAACGATTTCCTGTTTCAAATCATCGAAGAAAGTATTTCCAATTCTAAAAAAACCGTCACTCCAATTTGCCATTCTTGGTTCTGGAAAAGTTTTTCCACAAGCTTAATTTTTTATCTTCATCATTACTATGGTTTCCATTTTAAGCACGTAAATAGTTTCGAGCATCTTCTTGAAATTAATTCCTCTCAAGAAGCGCCATGGGTCAAAAAAATTACGGTAGAGGGCGATCTTTAAAAATAGTTATCGGTTCTCGGAAACCGATATTCCAATGCGCAACTCCTGGTTTAAAAATAGATAATACCCTTTTTCCAAAAACAATAATTTTTTTTACATTCATCAGCATGGTTGCGGTTTCTATACAAAGAATCTCGGATCCGAACCCTAATTGTTCATTCTAGTCGGAAGGATTTTGATATGAGCTTGAAATCTTGTATGAATATGTCATTTAAAGGTTTATTTCACCCTCTATTTTCTCCTTCCTAAAAATCCTTTTACCTTTTATTCCCACTGATTTTTCTGTATTCTCTCTCGGTTTTTTCCCATTTAATTTTTGTTTCTAAGTGCTCTTTTCTCCTCTCTCTAGTTTACCTCTCTCTTTATTTCTCTTCTTTCACTATACAAATTCCAGGTTTAAAAAAAGAATTGGTTACAAGACCAGACGCGGAAATGACAAGTAGCAGTTAGGCTGTTCATACTCAAATACTGAATTAAATGTTATACTTCTTCCTCCAGTCATTTAATTCCTTTAGTCTTGAAGTATAACTTTGATTTGAACAGTCTTTCTTGGAAATTGGATACACTCGCAGTCAACGACTGTTTATCTGGTTAGAATTATCCCGAACAGTCTAGAATGGGAATTATCTCACCCAATTTCCAAAACACACCCGTCAGCTTTGACGCGCCTCATCCATGCAACTTCCTTACATGAACCATGTTAAAATCGAACAATTTAGGCTGACCCCCTCGCACTTTTCTCTCACAGTGAGCAGTGCGTTTATTGAGAGCTCTGATATTGATTTCTTCACCCAGTGCCCTATATCCTATTCCTGTCCAAACATGTCTTCTTCTTCTGCCAACATTGAAATCGCCTCTCTTCTGGAAACCATCCGTTTACAAGCAGACACGATAGCAACTCAAGCGCAAACCATTGAGGCTCAAAACAAGCAGATTGAGTCTCTCACTCAAGAAAAGTTTGCCGTTTCATCAGCAGCCCAATCTACTCATTTCACTTTGTCTCCAGACGCTGTTGCATATGAGGCAGTCAGACGCTGCCTACTCGAAGACAAAGATGTTATTGAAGAGAAGGCCAAGAATATCGTGGTTGTTGGTATGGAGGAACACGAATCGGACTCTGTCACAGCCGCGAACGATGAAACCTTCGTTTCAAAGTTCATACAAGAACTGGATATCCAGGGCATTTCGGAGGCCTTCAAGAGAGGCGAAGTCAAATACAAGCGGTTTGGCAAAGCGGAACACAAAAGACGAGTTCTAAAGATATATCTACCGTCTACAACTCTTCGCTCAGCTTGTCTGAAAAAGATAAGAACTTCAAGGCTTAATGTCCTGCAGTCTCTTCCCCGAGTCTTCGTCAGAGAAGACTTGACCAGAACTGGACTCGAATTAGAAAAGCAGTGCAGACATATTGCCAGAGAACGGAACCAGGCGGCCGGGCAGATAGAGTGGACCGTCAGAGGAACTCAGCTGTCCAAGCTATCGACGCCGAGACCATTCCGAGAAGAACAGAAGAGGTCATTCGCTAACGTTACCAAAAGAACTTCTCGCTAGGTCAGTGGCAGTGTTAGGAATTCTTTTTCTTGCCCTTTAACGAAAGCATGTTTATTCAATGCGAGATCTATACGCAATAAAGTAGCTGATCTTGATTTTTTGCTTATTTACAATAATTATGATCTTGTTTTCGTTACAGAAACTTGGCTTTCTTCCTTAGATTCCGATCATGAGTTTTTGAAGGAGCATAAATATTTGTTGTATAGATGTGATCGTTCCCTAAATGATCCTAATCAAGGCGGAGGAGTTGCCGCATTTGTCTCCCTTAATATTCCATCTGTTCTAGTTTCCTCTTTCCAAGATAATGGCATAGAAGTGATATCTCTCGATATCTTCAACCCTATTGCACTTCCACGGCAAATGCGATGCGTAGTGATCTACCGTTCCCCTTCCTGTACATCAGCAACGATGGTCAGATTGTTGTCCTACATTAAATCGATTACTCTTCCCAATATACCTATGGTGGTAGTAGGAGATCTCAATCTTCCATTCATTGACTGGAATAGCCTATACACTTCTTACAATGAGAATCATTCCTTGTTCTTAGATTTTTGCTGCGATGAGCATTTTTTTCAATTCGTCTCCCAACCAACACGTGGTACGAACATATTAGATATTGTGCTGTCTAATAGTCTAGTTGTTTCCGACTGTATTGTGATTGCGCCTTATTCATCAAGTGACCATGCCACCGTAGAATTTCAAGTGTCTTTCTCAGCTTTTCCTGCTGCTTCGGCTCCTTCTATAAGAAATTTCGCGCGTGCGAATTGGGCTATGATGGAATGGCTGATTGCATCTCATGACTGGACACTTTCTCTAGCTCTTTTCGACTCTGACGCTGCTAATAACTACTTTGTTGACTTCCTTGTCCACCTTATCGACCGTTTCGTCCCATTGTTCTCCGATTTCTCTGATATCGACCTCTATCCACCTAGGCTCCGAACAATGTATTACAAGCTTCAACGAGCTACACTTCATTCTCCTAATTCTGTTTACAGCCACAATCTTTCTGCTGAATTTTCTAAACAGTTACATTTGCACCAGATTGAGAAAGAAAGCAAACTAGTTAGTAAAGGAAACCTGAAATTGTTTTATTACGAATGTCGCAGTCGCTCTAAGGGCCGTAATTCAGCAATGCCCACAATAGTTGATCAATCTAATCGAACTTTGGTTACTTCATTATCTAAAGCCGAAGCTTTCTCAGATTTTTTCTCTTCGGTGTACTCGACCCCTCGTTCTATTGTTCCTGAGATCTATCCGACGACTCCCTCGAAATTGTACTTTGATTTCATAACTCATGATATGATATTGAATGGTATTAGAAAGTTGAGCAATAAGTGTAATACTTCTCCTGACACCATACCAAATATTGTTTTCAAGAAACTGCGTTTTGTGCTTCTGAAACCGTTATCTATTATTTTTAACAATTCTTTACTTTCTGGAAAGGCACCCTCTCTCTGGAAAATGACGATAGTTAAACCCATCCCTAAACCCAAATCTACGGCAGATCAACTTTCAAGTTATCGTCCTATTTCGTTAACTTGTTCAATCTCTAAAGTTATGGAAAACGTTTTGATTAGTCAAATTGATGCTTACTTGGAGAACAATTCTATTCTATCTCCTCATCAATTCGGTTTTAGAAGCAAAAGGTCCACAGTAACTTCACTAGTACAATCACATTGTTACCTTGCGGATTTACTGTCTCATGGAAAGGCTGTCGATGTTGTTCTCCTTGACATATCTAAGGCCTTTGACACAGTAGACCATAATCTTTTAGTACGCAAACTTGAAAATATAGGAATTTGTAATCCTGTCCTTGGATGGATTCGTGATTATTTGACTGAAAGAATGCAGACTATTTGTGTTGACAACGAGTTTTCAAGCACTTCCTCTGTAATCTGTAATCTGTAATTAGTGCCTCAAGGATCAACAATCGGCCCTAAATTATTCTTATTATTTATCGATGACATTAAGGAAGTTATTCCTTCGACTGTGCAATATTCGATATATGCCGACGACGTGAAACTGTTTACTGAAGTACCACTTTTCTCTTCCGATCTCCAAATAGCCATTGATAACATCTCTAACTGGTGTCAACATTCCAATCTTGAGCTATCTGCTAAAAAAATGCGTTGTTTCACACTTCGGTTCCAATGCCATGATGAATTACTATCTTAACGGAGTTGTCATGAATAAATCTTCTGAAGTAAATGATTTAGGCGTTGTGTTCTCTGATAATCTTTCCTCCAATAAACAAGTCGAGATTGTCTGTAAGAAAGCAACAAACCTTGCGAACTTATTCTTGCGTACATTCAAGACTAAGTCTCTTGATGTTCTGACACTAGCTTTTGTCACTTATGTACGCCCAATCCTCGAATACGCGACTGTAGTTTGGTCCCCAACAACCATAGGCCTTGTGAAAGACATTGAAAAAGTTCAAAGGAGTTTCACCAGAAGAATCCTAGCTAGGAACGGACTTCCTCGATTAGATTACTCTGAAAGACTAGAAATGCTTAATCTAGAGTCACTTGAATACAGCCGCGTTGTTGCTGACCTAGTATTTATCCATAAAAGAATACATTCGTGTTCTGAATTTGATTCTTCCAGACTATTCATTGTTAAACCACTTCTTAAGAATATTAGAAATGCTCACAAGTTGAGAATCGCATTGCCTTTCGCTATAAACAGCTCCCGGTTCTCTACATGTGCATCAAGAATTATCTCTATATGGAACTGCCTACCTTCTGAAATAGTATGCATTCATTCTGATATGATGTTTCTGACGAAACTGAAAGAACTTTTTAAACATACTATTTTACCTAGCCCTATTGTTTCTGACTAATCGCTTTAATACACTGCCACTGTATTACCTCACCTTCTTCTTTTTCATTTCTTAATTTTATCATATATAAAAATCCATGTTATATTGTTTTTATATTTCGATTCCACGTTAAACATACACATGTACATGGAAATAAAGAATGAATGAATGACTCTGCTTCCGGAGGTCTGAGTATTATTTCGCAACTCAATATTCATAGATTCTCTTCACTCACTTTTTTACTTGGTGTTCAACGCAAGATTTTCTCTTTCTATAAAGTTAAACTACGGGAATTAGTAGAAATTGTAAGTTTCGACTTATGTTGTGTAGCGTAATACTTAGTATATTGGGTGTTGCAGTTTTGACCAGTTGAGTTGAGTAAATCCATCTATGATTCTTCCTGCTTCAAGGTAATTCATATAATCAAGGTAAATGTGAATTACGGGTGTGAGTTGTCGCCATGCGAAATGTCGTAATGTAAAAAGTCATGGAACCGAAATTGTTACTTAACATAACTTAGCAGTTGTTTTCATTTTTCAGTTAGATATTTGTTTCGAAAAACCTCTTCCAGTGCGAATGCAGACTTCAAGATGCCTCTTATATCCGGTAATCTATCATAGGCTTTCTTTGAAGTGTTTTTTCTTGTTGTTACAAATAACTGTACATAGCTCATTGTGAGATGGTCTGAATATGAGAGAGATCTGTCGACCAGAGAGCTTTACTGGAAGTCTCTCACTCTTGCGTAGTAGTGAAAGACCGTGAGTTCAATTCCCCTCACAGACACTTGAGAGCAAGGTTCAGCAGCTGGATTGATCAGTTACTGTCCGATTGTCACAGCTTGAATTTGGAGTAGTTGGAATATTTCATGCATTTTTTGTGGATTCCATGGTTTTATCGGAGTTTGAACACGTCTTGGAAACTTTAAAAAACAATAACTTTATCCTCCAATGTCATCAACAACTAAAAAATTTAAATGATAAAAAAGAACCACGAGCTCGGATAAGTGATAACAAAAATACTATACTGAACTGATGAGCTACATAAGTGAATAACGATTTGGTGACCCTTTTAATTTTTTTTGAAACAACAGAAATTTATTCTCAACAGATTTTACAGAATACTCAAAAAGAGAGCGTCTTCCACATCACGGAATATATTGAATTACGAAAACAGGCCTTTATGTGTGGTTAGCTTTTCTGTCTCTTTAGAATGACAGGAATAAATTAAGTAACATGATCAACAAAAAGTGATTCGCTTATCAATAATTACAAAAACCAGACGGCATGGAGATAAGCAAAAAGGAAAATCAATGTTTTGCCTAACAACTGTTCCAGTTCCGAAACAGTAGTTTTAGGATCTGAGGCTAGGAATCGGACACGTGTCGCTTGGAGAAGTTCAGCACGGGGAGAGCGAAAAATATGATTAGAAAGGGTTCGAAAAAGATTTTCAACTTGAGTATGCTTTTTGGAAAGCACCCTCTAGGACCCGAATTACTATACCACAAAACCATAACAAGCAAAGAACCACGAGCTCTGAAACGTGATAACAAAAACTTCATTCATACTGAACTGATGAGCTACATAAGTGATTAACGATTTGGTGAGCCTTTAAGTTTTTTTAAATTTTAGAAATTAATTCTCAACAGATTTCACATAATAGTCAAAAAGAAAACGTCTTTCACATTACGGAGCAGAATGAATTACGAAAACAGACCTTAATGTGTGGTCAGCTTTTCTGCCTCTTTAGAATGGACATGATCAACAAAATGTGATTCGATTATCTATAATTACAAAAACCAGACAGCATGGAGAAAATCAAAAAGAAAAATCAATGTTTTGCCTTCAAAGCTAACAACTGTTCCAGTTCCGAAACAGTAGTTTTAGGATCTGAGGCTAGTAATCGGACACATGTAGCTTGGAGAAGTTGAAAACGGTAAGATCGAAATTTTTTAAAAGGGTTCGATTCAAAAGGGTTCGAAAAAGATTTTCAAATCGATTATGCTTTTTGGAAAGCACCCTTTAGGACCGGAAGTACTTAATTATTTAGTACTGGAGAGCTTTTCGAGAGAATAAAAATAGGAAGGCAGCTTAAAACAATTACATAAACAACTGAATACTTCGAGTAAAGAACAATTACTGAACACTCAAGATTTGTGTTGCTTACACAATGACACGCTTCTGAACTTTCTGCAGCCACGAGTTAACAGTTTTTCAGCCCACAGAACTTTCTGCAGCCCTCTGTGCAACGGACTTCGGTGGGGTCCACCTAGCCGAGATATCGATATGAATGCTGCAATCAAACTGTTTTAAATAAGTCAAAGACTCTATGATTGTGCACTAACCAAAATGCCCATTCAGGAGTCAATTCTCCAATAAACATACACAAAGTGTTTTGATACTGCTCTCTGACGGGAACGCTTGACAGAGGGGGGGGGGGGGGCGCACTTGACTTTGCGAGAGCTTTTGTTTCAGTGTGTTCGAACTACTGTATTTATTACACTATTTTCTCTATTTTTGACAAGTTTAGTCATTGAAACGACAAAGAAATAAAAATATGACACAATTTTCCATGCTGTCTTTTTCATGAGCCGTACGGCCTCGTCTGCGTAACCTTTGCCTGAGCCTAAGCGGAAAAAAAAAGTAAAAAACAGCTAGCCAATTCACTTAACTAGACTGGATAAAACTCAAATCTTGAGGCTAATTGTTCTATAAGACCTCGTTCCTAAGCCGTACGGCCTTGTTACCATACATATTAACTGAGCCTGAGCGAAAACAGTGAAAAGTAACCTGGCACTCCCTAAAGTAAAGTGCGGCAAGTAACAAAGTGCCGCATAATCAAACATGACCCTTCAGCATGCTGACCATTTGTAAAGTTTCTACTGACCACAGCTTAACGACAGAAAAATTTTAGTCGATTCTTACTTCCTTCTTAAGGAGCGTTAGAATTCAACTTTTATTTTTCTCAACGTAATCTCTGCTAAGTGTTCTTGTTGAACGTTCCAATGTATCGCCACGAATTTCCATGCGAATGAAAATGAACTGCGATGTTTTCTATATTAAAACATTTTGGTATCCACCGTGTAGGCAAAGCCAGTCATTATATTATCTTTGTCCATGAACATCGCAAAAGATCATCATAGCAAGGGTTATTCAAAACTTCAATATCATAAATACTAACAGGCCAGGGCGGTAATTTTTCAAAAGATGGAATTTTATGTGGTGGTCGCCCGCTTGACCAAATTCAGATCCGGAGAACTTGTGAGTGCCCGACCAAAATGAGTCTTTTGGTCGAATCTGTGAGTCCTCGATCAGGTTCTTTGAATACGGATACTCTTCTACAATGCAGTTCACAGCCTGCAACGTTTGTGCCTTTGGTAACAAAAAAAACCCGATTGAACCAATATTAGAAAGGAAGAGTTCAAAACCTCAGAGAAGAAAAATTAAATCAGTTTTTTTTGAATGATCAATTTAACCAAGAACAATAAACACGAAGCCTATGTTTGTACTCTAAGACCAGATTTCTCAGAATGGTTGGAGAATGTGTTCTACAAAAAAAAAATCTTTGAGAATTAACCTCTTCAAGAGTAGTTTCTAGTTCCAGATAGAAATTTCTTTCGAAGTAATCAACTTCTTTTCTGAGAGAGGCGAAGAAACTTCGGATCACTTGGAGAGTGCACGACGAAGTGCCAACTATTCTGCAATATTGAGTACTAATTTAATGAAACAGTACTTTTGCCAATTTTTGAGGAACTCTTGGGGAAGGAAAAGGGACACTGAGCTCTCCCTATTCGAAAGACCAGATGATAATGATATGAGCACCCAAGCTGCGTGGTTTTCCACTATGTATATGACAATGGTTTTCCACGCTTCGAGATACAGCCCTAACTTGGTAAAATGAATGGCTGCTCTATGGGTTCCTGCAACAAAAAAAAGCATAACTCAATAGCCAATGATGGTCTGATAACCATAGATTCTGATAGCACTCTGATAACCATAGATTACCTTGACTTTTTATGGAATATTTGAGAAAAAACAGCTGCTCATTCGAGCGAAAAGCAAGGAATAATGAGAAGAGAGTCAATCTTAATAGCTTTGATCTTTAATATTGTCCGATATTACTCATTCCATTGCTTTTTTTTTTAGCTCACTGGGCTTTCCACACGAGCAAATTCAGTCTCTTTGACCTGTCACGGATGGAGCCGGATCATCCAGTCCAGAATCGAGCACGATCTCAGGTGGCGGATAGAGGGATGCCTTCCTACGAAGAATTCGTGCTGGGAGGTAGCGGGAGAAATCCCGCCGCGGACCAAAACTGGGTAGTATAGCTCGTCAAAGGAGGGCGATGCCGGACCGGCCTGGGCATGCCACCGGACAAAACATCAGCCGATACTCCGCTATACTTTTCAATGGCGAGTCGAGGCGCCAGTCAAATAGCCTCTTGCTTATCTCCGGTCAACGACAGGCGAGACGTCTCTACTCCCACCCAAAACGATGCTAGGCCGGCTTGACCACCCACTCACAAGGCCTATAGCATGAACAGGTTGCTACAACGATGTCCGCCTTCACAAGGTGCAGCATGACAGTCTCAGGACTGCAAAGTACATCAAAACCCTTCTCCGGACGCATCTTGTCCGAAGAACACGAGAACTTCTCTCATTAAAGAGAGTGTTCATAACCAAGTCTTCGATGCGGGATGCTTGCCGGCAACAACAACAGAGAAGAGAGAAATCTTCCGAGATCTTCAAGACGAACACTCGCCCAGCTCCGGTCTGGATATAGTCCTTATCTGCGAAGCTATATGTCCAGAATTGACTCCACAACCGTGGACAGATGTCCGGACTGCGACGAACCCGGACACACAACGACTCACCTCTTCTCCTGTCCAGATAGGCCGACTAGTTTGACGGCTTGGTCTCTCTGGACCGACCCAGTAGAAGCTGCAAGGTTTCTGAAACTACCGATCACCGAAGACGATGCCGAATAGAAGATCTATCGGCTACAACAACAACAACAACAACAACAACAACATAATGATATGAGCACCCAATTTGCGTGAAAGAAAGAAAGAAAGAAAGAAGGGAAAGATTATTGACTTGATTACCTTGACTTTTCATAGAAAACATAATAATATGAGCACCCAATTTGCGTGGTTTTCCACTATATGACAATGGTTTTCCACGCTTCGAGATACAGCCCTAACTTGGTAAAATCAATGGCTGCTCTATGGGTTCCTGCAAAAAAAAGTAAGCATAACTCAACAGCCAATGATGGTTCTTAGCACTCTGATAACCATAGATTACCTTGACTTTTCATAGAAAATTTGAGAAAAAAACAACTGTTCATTTGAGCGGGAATTGAGCGGAAAAAAAATTGAAATTGAATTGAAAATTGAATTGAATTTGAGCGGGAAGCAAGGAATAATGAGAAGAGAGTCAATATTAACAGCTTTGATCTATAATATTGTCCGATATTACTCCTTTTACTGCTTTTTTTTTTTAGCTCACTGGGCTTTTTACACGAGCAAATTCAGTTTCTTTGACGATTGCAGGTGTCCCAGGCTAAAAAGTATAAAAAAATTCAGCTGAATCTACCTCCGTTATACGCATTGACATCTCTACCAGACCTCATCGCAGCTCAAGCAGAGCCCTTTTCCAGAAAGATCGTGCTCAGTGCAGCTGCCAGCTCAATTTGACGCGATCGCATAAAACAAGGACCGTCGCGCTAACTTCCAACCAGCGAGAGTCCCTCAGAGAATCAGACCCAACAAGTCCGGACATCAGCATAGTCAACACCAACATTAGACGAGCCACAAACAAAGGAAAGAGACATATGGAGGCAACTCGTGGAATCTTGTGAAATCTCGAGATAACATTTTCATATGCTGTCTGCACAAAACTTCGCAAGAACAATGGACTCAGAGCATCAAGTTCATGGATTACTACAAAGAGCACAACCACCACGACACATGAAGACAGGTCTAGTACTCTCGTGCAAACCCACAGTTGACCACGCGAAAGTCAACACACCCGACTCAGAAAGCTGAAATGAAGTCGCCAAGACAATACACACGATACTGGTTGCACAATAGAGGGAATTCTGAGAAACTCATCACCCTGGGCGGAAGACCACGACCGCGCATAAACAAAGAGGAGAACTACCCCCTCGCAACATCCGATAAACCCTCAACCAACCACGTTCTCGTCAAGAGGATCACTGACTGCAGTACGAGAGTAGACGGAGAAATTTTTTCCGGACTCAAAAGTATCCTCAACAAACTATCCCAAATGACTCCCCTCGACAGGACCTATCAACAACAAAAACAACAACAACATCTGCATGCTATTTCCCCGAGAACTATACTGTATGCTGACGACGTTGTGCTATGTTCCAACACATCAGAGGACTTGGAGAGACAGCTAGGAGAGTGGAACGAACGTTTTAATGACTATGGTTTCAATGAATATATAAAGCAGACCCCACCCAATGGCAAAAAAAACGATAGGAAGTAAAATTATATTAGCTTAACATTAATGCTAACGAGAAAAAATGCGATGGAGGAGCGGGCTTTCAACTATTCCATTTCTTCGATGGCTGTTGTGACGACTGAACCTGTGAAAGTGAATTCCTCGAAATCATTGATGATTTGTTTTTCTCATCCTTTTTTATTTTCATCAAAAGGCGTGAACGTCAAAGAACGTGTAAAAACTTCGCTGAAACTCGTCAAGGTGTTGGAGGTGGACGAGAGTGTTGAAGCTGATGGGAGAGTGAGGCGGTATTCTCCCTCTGCTGCTTACAATATTGACCGTCTTTCATAGCGTTCTCTCAAGCTGTCGTCTTCCAGCGTCTCGTTTTCTACTTGTCCGTCACAATTCTGTTACTTTGAGTGAGGCTGTTCATCTCAGCCCAAGTTGATTCAAATTCCTCCAGAGCTTCTTATTCAGGCATCCAGTCGATCTAGGTATTTCATGCCTTGATTACTTACTGATAACGGAGTAAACGTAAGTGTTAACTTAGTTTTCGGGTTTATGATACATCATCAGACGTAGTATTTGAGCCTTGGCCACTGCAGGTGTGTACATCAGGTAATAGTCAAGTTCTCAGATGAACTACTAAATTCTCAAACTTCTCAGTTTGAGTGGACATGTCTTAGAAGGTCAAACTCCCAGCCCATTGATAACAATAAGTACACACTACCAAATTGCTACTCGGATCAGTTACTAATTAATTATTTTTTCAAAATAGACACATTGAGACTTTTGCAAGAAAATAATATCAAAAGCTCTTATATCATAAGATAAAGATGAAATTCGGAAGAAGAAAAGAATATTTCTTGATTATATAGCTTTATACGATTTTTTCGAAATTTTTCTTCTACGAGTGTGAGTAAACAAAACTGGGGAAAAACACAAGAAGAGAACCTTAAATCAACGAATTCCACCAGAGCAACCAAATCGTCCGTTACTTGTCGAGCGTTTTCTACCGTCAGTTCCATGTACAATTTTCTCGCTCGAACGGAATCGGCCAGAAGAACAAGGTCTCTAACAGCACCCGGTGTTGAATTCTGCAAATATACTTTCACTTGTTCAGGATTTTTTTTACTAGTTCACTGATCAGAACCATGAAAATCACTTTTATAGCTTATCACTGAATTCCATTGAACTCGGCGGACCAGCGGACCCTACTCCGACCTCGGCCGGCACGGGACAACGCTAAGAAGAAGAAGAAGAAGACTGAATTCCATTGAAACTCCACAAGTCAGTAGTAATAAATGGATGGATAAATATGTTATTTGCGCCACTCCTTTTTGATAAATAAATTTTTTCTTGTAGGGAATTGATTTTGTCAATTCTATACAAGAAATTGTATTTTGTAATGATAGTACGACTCGAATTTTTTGATTCTAGGTAGTTGTTTGCCCGTAGATCCTGTTTAGAGGAGTCCTTTGGGATAGGTTGGTGAGGACCCTTTCGAGTCCGGAGAAATTTTCTCCGTCTACACTCGCACCGCAGTCGGCTATCCTTTTCGCGAGAACCATTAGTTAACCGGAGAAGGACAAGAGGCTATTTACTGGCGCCTCGACTCGCCATTACAAAGTATAGGAGAATATCGGCTGATGTTTTATCCTGTGACATGCCCAGGCCAGTCCTACATCGCCCTCGTTTGATGAACTATTTCAATTTTCAATTCAATTTAAACGCTTTATCAAGATCAGCAAGCCACATCGGTAATATAACATCATCGATTATGGGATCTGTTGCGACATGTGACGACTCCACTCCTCAGCGTTCTCTGCCTTCCTTAGGAATTGGGGACTAACTGCTTTGACAAAGTAGTCCCTCCATCTCATTTTTCTGTCGCTCATGATGAACTAACTCGCTCATGATGAACTATACTATCCAATATAGGTCCACGATGAGTGAGCCCGCTATCTCCACTGCACTTTTGCAAAGAAAAATCCCTTTATCCACCACCTGAGGAAACGCTCGATACCGGTGAGGATGAACCGGTCCCTTGCAATGGTGTGAACTTGTGGGCTGTAACACCATCAGATCAGTATTATTCTCACAAAACGAATCACTTACCTGATTGCGTTTCTTGTATTCCCTATATTCCACTTCTGAAAATTGTAGGTTCGCGTTCTGATTCCGTATTATTTGCAAAGCTTCTCCGCAAAAAAAGCAGATTATGCTGAAAAAAGGTCCGAGAATGTGATGGCTATCCAATAAAACTATTTGTTTAATTACTTATGATCTGATATAACCATATGGAAATTTTTTTGTCATTCTTACGGTGAAGATATTTTATGGCTCAGGATGCGAGTTCACATTCTTATGGTGAAGATATTTTATGGCTCAGGATGCGAGTTCACATTCTTACGGTGAAGATATTTTATGGCTCAGGATGCGAGTTCACATTCTTACGGTGAAGATATTTTATGGCTCAGGATGCGAGTTCACATTCTTACGGTGAAGATATTTTATGGCTCAGGATGCGAGTTCACATTCTTACGGTGAAGATATTTTATGGCTCAGGATGCGAGTTCACATTCTTACGGTGAAGATATTTTATGGCTCAGGATGCGAGTTCACATTCTTACGGTGAAGATATTTTATGGCTCAGGATGCGAGTTCACATTCTGACGGTGAAGATATTTTATGGCTCAGGATGCGAGTTCACATTCTTACGGTGAAGATATTTTATGGCTCAGGATGCGAGTTCACATTCTTACGGTGAAGATATTTTATGGCTCAGGATGCGAGTTCACATTCTTACGGTGAAGATATTTTATGGCTCAGGATGCGAGTTCACATTCTTACGGTGAAGATATTTTATGGCTCAGGATGCGAGTTCACATTCTTACGGTGAAGATATTTTATGGCTCAGGATGCGAGTTCACATTCTTACGGTGAAGATATTTTATGGCTCAGGATGCGAGTTCACATTCTTACGGTGAAGATATTTTATGGCTCAGGATGCGAGTTCACATTCTTACGGTGAAGATATTTTATGGCTCAGGATGCGAGTTCAAATTCTTACGGTGAAGATATTTTATGGCTCAGGATGCGAGTTAACATTCTTACGGTGAAGATATTTTATGGCTCAGGATGCGAGTTCACATTCTTACGGTGAAGATATTTTATGGCTCAGGATGCGAGTTCACATTCTTACGGTGAAGATATTTTATGGCTCAGGATGCGAGTTCACCTCCCAATGTCCTGTGTAAATAAAAAAGAACTTTTTCGAGAAAAAAA
This sequence comes from Allodiplogaster pararmata, assembly GCA_964056735.1. Taxonomy (NCBI): domain Eukaryota; kingdom Metazoa; phylum Nematoda; class Chromadorea; order Rhabditida; family Diplogasteridae; genus Allodiplogaster; species Allodiplogaster pararmata. The sequence goes on along the minus strand of OZ057407.1, from coordinate 36,622,080 downwards.
CCTTCAAAAAGTTAACAATTATTGTATGTGATATTTTTGTTGGATATCAATGATATGATCACTAGTCAGATGGCAGCTGGGCGCAGTAGGGTAAAGTGGGAGATTAAAGCCAGGCGGTAAAAAAGTTTCAAACCGTCTAGTTCGATTTTTTTTATCTGACTTTAAATAACGAAAAATTGTTTTTCAAAATGATTCATGGAGTTATACGAGTAAGAGACAATTTAAAAGTTAGAATATAGTGTTGTAAGTGTTATGGGCATGTTCATAGAATGAAAAAAAATTCGCGAGTTCGATTAAAAAAAGACTTTGAAAAATTGAACATTCTTGAACTCACTATATAAACTATGATCAATCCGTTGTCCTGACTCTCTGGCCAAAAGAAAGAAAACAGGTTTTAAACACATTTGAAGAATGATTCTAATAATATGTGTCAATGAGAGTATTCCCTAATCCTCGTTGATCTCAAGCAACAGATTTTTATACCGAGCAGAGGAGCGGATTGTTTGTAGAAAATTGTGCAAAAATCGTGTGGTGTGACAGGAACCGAACCCGTGACCTTTCGCATTCCGGGCGAAAGCTCTTCCCACTGAATTACACACACATGATAATGCACCATTTAAGGCCCATACAACATCTGTTTGTGTCCTTACCATTCTGTCTAGGTGATGCATCTTTTTTTTAAACGGAGGAATGACTGACAACTTCGAGTTTCTCAACATTGATTAATCGCAGAATCGACTGTATAAAGAAGGGAATATCATTGGTAGGTTTCGAAATTTCGTTTTCAATCCATTTTTTTCCTTCAATCCATACAGGTTCAGAAAGCCGAGGAAAACGGACGCGAAGACTGCTTGATGGCTGAAAATACTCATTACTTGAGAAGGATTGCTACAAAGCCTTTACAAAGGACGGCTGATCAAGTTTTTTTTAAAAATTTATTTTCTATTTAACCGTCTCGTATAGCTACCACGTTCTTGGATGGTCTAATTGAAGAGAAAAGAATGATAAATAATGACGTCACACTTTTTGAATTTTTTTTTTGGTTGCGAGCCTGAGAAAAACGAGAAAGAGCCCCGGTGAACTAAACACCGTTGGAGATGATTTCTAAGAAAATTTTTGAAGTTTTAGGAAATCTTTGATTTTTCGATTCTTCTGTGGCAGTTCCGAATCATAGTTTTGAAGTGAGGCTGTATGAGATCAAAAACTGCTTAAAAAATAATGCTTCTTTAGTGATGAAGGACACGGAAGTGTAATCGGGGATAGACTGCCAAGAAGTAACCCACAAGTGGCAATAAAATGTCGCTTTATCTAAATAGAGAAAATAAAATTTCATGAGCTATTCTGCTTCGGAAATGTAATTGGAGATTTGCAAGAGTTCGACACAGTGGTTCACCAACGGACAGAAAGACTTGATCAGTAAACACTGATCACATATCGTATTGTATTGTTTATTCCATGTACAGAATGAGTCAGGAAGATGAGAAAAGGAAGAATGAGCTCTGGGGCCGTATCCACGAATGTCGCGGGAAGGGCCAGCGCGGGAAGCTCCAATTAGCTTCCCGCGGGAAGCTTTCGCCCGCGTCTTCTAAATTGCTATCCACGAAGCTGCGGGAAGAAAGCTTCCCGTGCCTTCCCGCGGGAAGGCCAAAGGCCTTGCGTACTTGTAGTTTTTTTTGGAGGGAAGTTCAAATTTAAATTTTCATGATGCTTCACCTTATTTTTCCTTGGATGATTATAATACTTGAACTTGAGTTTTTCAATGTTATTATGCGCTATTAAAATAAAGGGATAAACAATAAAGGGCCCAAGGAAAAAATTGTTGTAAAAAAATTTGTTGTAAACGCGTTGTTGTAAAAAAAGTTATGCTTGTAAGTTCAGGATTTTGTTGAAGGCTTTGTGTTGTTTGAATGTTTTTGAGAACTTCAGGATGTTCAAAATATGAGAACAAACTATAGTTGATATCATGTGAGCTTTTTTCACGGACGAGTCCATAACTGGTGAATGTTAATTTATTCAAAGTTTACGAGTTCAGAATTGTTAAATGAATTTGCAATATTTATTTGAATTATAAATCGTAATTTTTTCAATGGAACACAAGAAACAAATGGAAGAGATTGATGAACAACACTCGCAGAAATGAAAATCCGGAACACGGGTCCTCAACATAGGTCACCTAAAATTGTCACAAAAGATTTCGCAGGCGGAAGGCCGGACGGTGAAAAAATTTGTAAAAAGTACTTTTTAAAAAGTAAAAAAAAAGTGAAATTTAAAAAAAAGTTTTTAAAAAAGAAGTAAAAAGTAAAAAAAAAAAGTAAAAGGTAAAAAAAGTACTCCAATGTAAGTTCTCATCGTAAAAAATAACAATTATCCTACTTAATCAGAAGAGATATAATCAGTCACATGAGCGAAAAAACAAATTTAGATTGAAGTTTGTCATTTAAAGTTGAAAAGGAGTAGAATAATACGGTTTTCATAGAAAAATTTAGTCGCGGGAAGGTTTCCCCGCACCTAAACATTGGGTAAAGGTAAAAGCTACCCGCGGGAAGGCGCGGGAGCTTCCCGCGTAATTGGTGGATACGAACTTTCGCCCGAGCCTTCCGTTTTTGCCCGCGGGAAGCTTTTTTAGCTTCCCGCGACATTCGTGGATACGGCCCCTGGAGACATGGACTGTATTTTGGTGTAAGGCACCAAAGAGGCTTTTGGCAGTGGGGCGGTAGTTTACAATGGAACTAAGTTAAACACAGACTTTAAAAAATTATCTTTTCAAGTTTATTTCAGGACACAGATAGTTAAAAATAGATCAATTGAAGATCATAAATAGATCAGGAGTATATATACTTAAAATAGTACTTAAAATATTTATTTAATAGTTAATTCTAATCTTTAATGATTTGGTTCGGTAGTAGCAAACCGATGGGAAGACTCTTTAGACGTTCAGAAAAGGTCTCGCTATTAGGAATAGACACAATATCGATCGGTTGGCTGTTCCAGATAGTGACAGCTCTAGAAGCAAAGGTTGAAGCTTTAAACGGGTAATTTGTACTTGAAACTTGAATTCTATAATTGTGGGATTTTCTGATGAAGGTCGAGAGAGGAGCGACTGAATAAATAGAAAAGGTGCGACAGTGAACCTTACAATGAAGCATTTATGTAGGAATTTCAAATATTGTAAAATACGTCTCAATTCAAGAGACTCGAGACCAAGAATGTTCAAGCGTTCAGTATACGGTAAGTGTAGGTGACCCGCTCTGTGGAGGACTCGTCTATTGAATGCTCTTTGAACATGTTCAATAAGTTTAACTTGTCCAATAAAGGTTGGCGACCATATTTCTGTCGCGTATTCGATTATGGGGTCAATATATACACATCAAGGCATGTTATGCACTTTTTACTCTGAAAGAGGTAAAAACTTTTTCAAATAAAAATAAACATCTTGAAGAGACCTGTTCATCAATTTGACCGTTCTCGGAAATTGATATCTTCCAAACTGTTATTCGTGACTGCAATCTGACATCTCTTGTGGCTGACCTGAAGGGTAGAAGGCTGTTTAGAAATGACTACAAAAGTTATAACTTTAAAAATAAGAACCGGTCAGAAATTCGATAACAAAAAACATTGCGCAAAACTCACCTTATTCTTTTTGATGTCTTGCCGAAGCGAAGAAATGATTGGATGTTGAGATAAGACGCAATCAGTCGAATCAATTCGACTGGCAACTCTTCCATAGGGAACTGGGGAGGCGAGTCCACAAAAAGTTGCTTTTCTAGTTCGATGATTTTTTTCGCAACGGGAGGTATTTGAAGTGGTCTAGGGACTCACGGAAGTAGTACAGAGCTGAGGCGTATTTGGCTTCCGCTACGTAAGTTCGAGCTATATAGAGGAATGCCTGTTCAAAATTAGATATGATTATTCATGTTTACAGTAAAGCGAAAGTTTATTTGAAAGAGACTTCAGTCGACAAATGGACAAGTATATAATAAGTTCTGCTCAAAGGCATTCTGATCATGGTTTATCGCCAAGTTCAAAGAAGTATGTGATGGCACACTTGTATTATGGTTCAAATATGAAGAGCCCCGACTTGGCGGCAAATTTTAATACCACTCTCATGATTCAGTCTTGAGAGCATCCTCTCTAGAAGAAACCTTGTTTACGCGTCATGATTTTTGTAGACTAATAGAGAAATACCCAATGTCTTCTTGTACTACCCCAGATCATCTAAATATGCTTTTTATCAGGAAATTTACTGTCTCTCTGTCTATTCCGCTTGAAATAATTTATAACCAATCTTCCCTCTCGTCTGAAATCCCGAACAGATGAAAACATTCCATAGCCACACCAGTTAAAAAGAAGCCTCCTTACAGTAGTCATTCCAAATACCGTCCCATCAGTGTAACATCACTATTTTTCCCGTATATTCGAGAAAGTGTTGAGTAAAGAAATAGAGAAACATTGTGAGATAAACCAGATTTCGCCAGATGATCAATTCGGGTTTTGCCATAAGAGATCAATCGAACAGTTGGTGTTAATGTTCCTTGAAGACTGTTCTGTAGCCTTAGACCAGAAAAAGTTCACAGATATCATTTATTTCGATTTTGAGAAAGCCTTAGATAAAGTTTCTCACTCTAAACTTATTTATAAACTAAAGTCCATTCAACTCCCTCTCAGAATTATTTCGTGTATCGAAGCTTATTTAGGTAATAGAACCTACCAAGTTCGAGTTAATCAATCACTTTCTAATAGTTTCATGGTTACCAGTGGTGTTCCCCAAGGCAGTGTCTTAGGCCCATTATTATTCATCATTCATACATCTGACATAGTAAATATGATAACTTTTTCTACTTGTAAAATTAAAGTTTTTGCAGACGACATGAAAGTTTATAAGCCTTTCTCTAAAACAGACTCTCATACAACATTGCAACACTCCATTGACACCATAGTGGAGTGGTGCGACGCTTGGCAAATGCCTTTATCTCTACCGAAATGCGCTGTGTTAAGAATTGGTACCCAGAGTTCTTCTCATTTCCCATATTCTATAAATATACACTCCTTACCCTACCTCTACAAGATTCGTGATTTAGGATTCATTGTAGACAACAAGTTGACTTTTTCTGCTCATTGCTTACGAATAGATCAGAAAGCAAAGCGTAAATGTCATCTTATTCTTTAAGTTCTCGAGTCGTAAACCGGATGTACTTGTTAACGCTTACAAGATATACAATAAATCTATTGTAGAACACGGTACAACTGTTTACTCCCCACATTTGTACTAAGGACATAGCTGTACTAGAGAAGGTTCAAAGTTATTTCACGCGTCGCGTTTTTCGCCGGTGCTTTGGTTGTTCGTTTAATAATATGCCAAGTAGTCAGACGAGAAACAACCAACTAGGCCTAGTATCTCTTCTCTCTGTTAAAGAGTCTACGACTTTAAACTACTTCTGAAACTCGTATTTGGGAAAAAAGTACTCTCTAACAGGACGCACCACAACTTTGAAATAAGAGCATACAACACTAGAGGCGCACTTTTAAAAATAATCCACCCCGCTCCGAGAACTATTTGCCGAAGAAATGCTTTCTTTATACGACCAGCTCGTACATTCACCGAAATTAATAGAGTTAAATGATATGTTTTTGCCTGAATGTAATATGCATTGTTTTACCTATTTATGTAATTTAAACAATTCAATTGTTTAATCACTCGTACCACGTAATTAATTCATGCGTTGCTGCATGTAATGTTTTCAAGTAATAAAATTGAAATTGAAGACATTTAAAGCATTGACTCGCAGATGAAAATGATACACGATGACTTTCGTCTCAGAAATTTACCTGAGTCAAAGGTTAAGGTCTTTATCTGATTTCATTTTGCGTTTCAAGATCTACATATATTAACTCTCAGGATTTTACCGAATTAGATTTTATAGGAATACCGTACAAAAAAACAGTTTATATTGACTTTCAATTAAAGGCACTAAACTTGATTGAACATAAGTTATATAATGTTGTTGTCCGTCCGATCGTGGCTTTTCACATTCTCTACTTTTTTGTAGTCTTTCTTGTTTTAGCTACAACTTATTTGGAGAGTGTATCTTCCACGTCTTCAGCAAGCTACCTAGAAAATGATTCATGTATTTGAGGCACTTTTTAGGAACCGCATGGTAAACCAGCTTTTTTTTCGGTGCGATGGAATATTCTATAATGACGAAAGAACCAGGCAATGGGAATTTAGTCGCAAACGCCGTACACGAAGATGATCTTATAGAAGAAAGGCGCCGAAATTCAGGGAGGCAGACCTTTTACAAGAAGAGGAGGAACTACCCCGCATTACTCGATTCATGCATGATCTGCGAGCTCGGCTAGAAACTCAGCGGATTCACTATTAACTACCTGCATAGCATCGAATAGTCTATCTCCGACGTATTCCATCACTGATTGTCTGGATCACACGATCATGTGCATTAAAGCTTGCAGAAAGCGAGTTGTAGATCTATCGCTTCAATCATTCAGACATGCGTATGTGCATATGATACGTTTCGATTGTCTCAACTCGATCAATGCTGCACTAATTTCGGCTTTGAAAACGGCTGCTGGTTTCTCGTCCGTGGATAAGTGAGAGCCCTGATGTCTCAGTTTTCCGTAAGTCAGTGATGTGCACTGGAATGAAGCTGAAGTCTTATAAAAGTCGAACTCTAGGTTCCAGCTTCAAGATACTCGGCCTGATGTACATTAATTCGTAGCATGCATCACGTGAATCCGGGCAGAAATATGATGAGTAGGGAAACGAAAGCTACAAGCTCATGCTGCCAGAGTGTGCGAACGAAGGCCGCGTAGCCTCAGAAAACGTAAGAAATTTTTTTACGATACATGGATCATCCGAGGCGCAGATTCCCGTCCAATACAACATGGCTTCATGACCAAAAGCTTAGGTTTGAAATCGCATTCCTTGAAAAAAACGAAGGAATAGACTCCTATAATGAGATATAGACTCCTTTGATAAATAAAAGATTTACAAAGTATTAGAAATGTCGGTGAAAGCAAGACCAGTATAGATATGCCTTTTTATACAGTGAAGTTTTCGAAAGTAATGATATTTCAAAGGTAACGTTGCAATCAAATTACCGTTGCAATGTGTTCCTGACGAAGTTGGTAAGAGTTTGATCTATTCATTTTGGATCGATCAATAGCTAGCCAACACTGCTCTCTGCTGGTTTCGTATAACTGTGTCAGAAAACACTCCTGAAAATATCAAATTTCTTGAATGTTTGAGATGACCTTCATGTTTGTTTCACGTTTTATATTATATGCTTTCAAATGCTAGAAGAAAAGAGTTTAAAGTTTGTTCTGAACTATTTCTTAAATCGTGTGTGGCCTGCTTGAGGTTCGCATAAGAAGCTCACCGAAAAGTGAACGAAAATTACACAGGTTTCAGAAACCCTCTTTATAATACAAAAGTGTACAATGAAATCAAACAAATTGAACTATTCTTATTGATAATTATTACCTCAGCCAGTATCAATACTTTTTCCTCGTGTCGTAAACAGTCGTTGTACTTTCCCAAAATCCGCTCGACCGCTTGATCGTAATTGTGACTGTCTCCCTTGTACAATGCGGACTGAATATACCCGTTCCGCAGAATATCCTGAATATCACGACTGAATATCGCCCCTGAATATCACGACTAAATCACCCCTGAATATCACCCTCCCCCCCTTTTTTTCATCTATACCGCAACCCCTAAACACCGCCACTTAGAAGAAAGTCCATGCATTTAACTTTGTTTTTGTTTGTGTTTTTCATGATATCTCATGTGAAACTGTACTCACACTCTAGAAGTTTTATATCTAGCTCCTACGTGACTCAAGTGCCTTAGAAACACGAAACTTCTGGTTTTTTGTTCTATTTCCGAATTAACAAAAATTTCATTGAACATTTAATTATGCCATTCCTGCTTAGATTCTCTGCTCTGTTTTTTGTTGCTGACCAATTAAACATGTCAACCCTGCTGCATTTCTTTCAGCTACCACCATGGCTCAAAAAAGGTATATTAACCTCTTTTAAAGGTTTTTTCTGAAATAGTACCTCAAGATGCAAATAATCTGCCCGCAAATAATCTGGCCAGTAGTTGGTCTCTCTCACAATTCGTTTAAACACTTTCACAATCAGTTCAACCACTTCATTGCAGATGTGATCAACTTCCTCGCACGATTTCGGCTGAAAACCGAGTTGAAAATCAGTAAAATTGATGATCAAACTTGTAGTTTATCTCACGCTTTTAGTCTCTCTTCAAAGAAAGCCGTTTCAATCTACACCTTTGTTATGCGGGTGCTAAGAGCTTTTAGAGCGTGATTTGAAAAGTTCTTGCGAGAGGGCAATGCATCCCTCTCGCAATAACTGCTACTCGTGCCTTCTTGGTAATGATCGGCGTATTCTTCTATAATCTTCTATGCTCGGATTCAAGATATCGCGGAAACTATTCGGTATGAGGTTGAAACACTAAGCGGTCTACCAAAACTCTTCAGTTGCTTATTCCTCTACCCAATTTCCGCTTTTCTTATCCCCTCTCTGTCAACCATGTTAGTGATGACCCTTAACAAGTTATCCTCTGGTGATAAAGCTATTCTATTCAATCCTCATCAGAAATTTGACGCTACTTATCAGACATGTGTTTATTTTTTACATGACGATGTTCTTCTGCTATCTTAGTGAGCTTTCGTCTACACCCAAAAAGGGCCTGTCCTTGCTGCAGGAGACTTCAATTATCAATATGCTCAAGGCAAAGCCTTCAGGCTTACAAACATCGAAAAAGTTTTGTTAAAATTTTTACTCCCGTTGGAAATCTTTTATACTACATATATACCTTCCTCTTTTCCAGCCAATTTTCCTGACAAAAGATGATACCTATGAAACTGGTAGAGCGGATTTATTATAAGTATACAAAGCGGAAAACAGTTGATCTCTGAACCTCTTCACAAAAATTATCTTGAGAATGGTTGAATCAGCCTGGTTCATACTTTTGATAGAAAAGATTCTGTTACGCCTGAGGGCGTGAGATGATCGACCTATTATATTACATCATCGTCCTATACGATTAATCACGGAGGAGGAGGAGACATGAAAGCCACACCCACATGACCACTATATAAGCCAGGATATTGGGCGGAGCGAGTAAGAGAAAGAGAGAGAGAGAGAAGAGAGTAAGAGGAGACCCAACTCGGCAAGGTCCTTAAGACCTTGCTCTTTGCTTTAGAACCCCTTTTTGTGCGTTGTTTAATTGCCATTATGTAATGTCATATTTATACCGCAATAAACTGATCAATGACTAAACTGTTTGTCTTCGGGGGCATTTCCATGGGCAAAGCACGTTTACCCTCACTGGTAGCAGCGAGTGGCTGACCTAGTCCGGAATAGGTCAGTCACCGCCTCTCTCTCTTCCAACCCCCCCTTTTTTTCTCAGACTCTTCCTCGGTTCCAAGTCACTGTTTCTTTTTTCGTTTTCTCTTCTCTCCTGTCAGAAATCTCCATACTCTAAAGTTTCATTTGATTGCTGCTCCATTGTTTTCTCCTTTTTTTTTTCTCTCGTTAATATGCTTAATTCACACTCTGAAGTCTTAAGTTTCATTTGATTACTGCTTCGTTGTTTTTATCTTTTCCTTTTCGTTAATATGTTTAATTCATGCGATGCTATTATGTTATTAATATGTTTAACAAAATACTCTATTAACAAAAAAAAAAAATAAAAAAAAAATTAAAAAAAAACACAAAAAGGGAGACCGACTGATCACCGGTCTCCCGGGGGGAAAAGTAGGGATACGCTTGTTAAAGGAAGCAGTAGAAGAGCCAGCAGAGCTCTAGTCAGCGCGCTGGCAGGGCCCTCCCGTCAGAGAAGTGATCCGGTCGACGTAAATCGAACCGAAGGACCGCGAGTTAGGATAAACCGGTCAGTTTTAAGGAAAAAGAGAAAAGGTTCAATTCAGAAGTATCACGAGGGCACCGAAGCCCCGTCGACGTAGTTTCCCGGTCGAAGAAAAACCCAGCAATGGCTGAAGATGCGGCACAGTACCCGCCCGAGGAGAACCGACCGAAGGAGAACGGAACAGTTCCGGTTAGCAAATATAAGGTTTCCCAAGTGAAACGTCAATTGAGGAGAGAAGCGACGACGGCAGAATCGTCAGGTCAGTGAGAGTCCACTGGCAAGTTTTAAGGCGTGGTATTATATTTATTTTTTTTTCTTTTCTCTGAATTGCATTCATGTCTCGAGTCTGTCTATCTGGTACCCATGCTCCGCATGGTTACGACAACCCAACCGAATATCTTTCAAGGCCTGGCTGCCTTTTAAAAAAGAAAAGAAAAAGGAAAGAAAAGAGTATTCGACGATGCAATAATATTTAAGAAGGCATTTCTTGATTTTTTTCTCTTTCTTTTACAAAATAAACGAATTATACACAAAAAAAAACCAATTATTGACTTAGATCGTCGAATAATGTGGTACGCAGAAGATATGAAATTATTTAGATCTTTCAAGAAATCAGACAATCATCAGTTCTTACAGCTCGCCATAGAATTAGTGAACGAATGATCGAACACTTGGTTATTAAGCCGTTCAACAGAAATTTTGCTTTTCTCTCTTTTCTTAAAAAAAAAAAATATAATAAATAAATAAATTATTATAATAAAGTTTTTTTTTCTTAAAAAAAATTGGAAATAGATGGAGACCGACTGTCCACCGGTCTCCGGGGGAAAAATAAGAGTTTTAAGATGTTTAAAAGGAAGCAACCGAAGAGCCAAAGAGGCTCTAGTCACCCGGCGGCACTGAAGAGATACCCCATGAAGGGAGAAGCGGCAGAGTCCCGCCCGAGAGCCGATCGAAAGACCGTCAGTTCAAGGAGAACCGGTCAGTAATAATACATTAAAATTTAGATTTAGATTCTGGTTGAAGAACCACTTTTCGAGGATTGCTTAGTGCAACATGTGTCTCAAGTTGAGTTTGAGTAATCCATCAGGTCGAGCTCTATAGTCGCCGCTAACTGGTTAAGTTTGATAATTTTCTGCTGATCCACGGAATTATTTTTTTTAAAAGTTAAGTTGAAAACTTGTAGTGTTCCGACGAATTACTGTAGAATCTTAAGTTTCTTGTTTTCGGTTTCTTTTTTGTGAATACCGTAAGGGCACGCATCTCTCAACCTTCACCGTGACATGTTGAATATATGCTCAAAGTTTAAAAAAAAAAAAAAAAAACAAACGATGTTTTGATGTTGTTGCGTTATGACTATCCTATCCTTTTCTCTTTTTTCGGAACTATAATACATTTTCGCTCAATATTTTCTCGTTGTCCTCAACAATCTCTCGTGTTTGCACAAAGTAGCATTAATAACACACAAAGTGCATTGAAACTCTACAAGTATAGCTCGGGATCTTACTTTTTGATATAAAACTAATTGTAAAAATTTCAATGGAAAACTTAAATTTCTATAAGCCGTAAACTTCCGATTTGTAAGCTTGCTTAATACCCTAAGACTATTGTAAGCATACGTTGAGATGATCGAGATGAGAGTTGAATTGGTTTAATGTGGAGGCAATTATGAATTTATGACAGGATGTTCCGAATATGCATTTGACGACTGTATATTCGTTTGCGCGAGTCTGTCTGAAGCCTATTGGCGATTTCTTGTTTTCCGGGTTCGTTATTTGATCTTGAGCATATGTGTATGGCTTTCGCTCCTCATCTTTCTTGCTATGTCTTTGTTATTTGCCGATGAGCCTCGGTTTGAGGACAGTGAGCATCTTTTCTCTCTGTCATCTGTGGAGGAAACTTGACACCTTTTCGGCTAGGCGCGAGATTGGAGGCCTGTCACATTTAGCTTCTGAAAGCGCTATGATTTGGAGCTAACACCCTTTCTTTGTTCTTGTTGGCATTTCCCATCAAAAGGGACATTCAATGATTCAAAAAAGCGAGAAGAGAATAAAAAGTCAAAAAGAGAGAAACATAAAAGAGAAAAAGCAAAAAAAGAGCAGAGCAGAGCGAAAGTCAAAAAAAGAGAGAAACATAAAAGAGAAAAAGCAAAAAAGAGTAGAGCAGAATAAAAAGTCAAAAAGAGAGAAACATAAAAGAGAAAAAGCGAAAAAGAGCAGAGCAGAGCGAAAGTCAAAAAGAGAGAAACATAAAAGAGAGAAAAAGCAAAAAGACGCAAAGAAAAACATAGAAGAGTGAGAGCAGTCGGAGAGAGAGAAAGTTAAAAAGAGTAGAGTTTTGTGATTCACCAACAAAACTTCAAGGAAAGGTCGTCATTTTGAGTGAGACAAGCAAAAAAAAAAAGGGGAAGTCAGAGAAGAAAAATGCAAGAGACAACTAAGACAGAGAAAAAGAATCAAAACATTCAGATAGATTAGTGGCACTGATAAATCACTTCCTGTCTGGGAAAGCAGATCCATTAGATCAAAAAGGGGTTACTGTGGAATTCCTCAACGCAAAAATAGTACAAAAAAAAGAACAAAAGGAGAATCTGGGGGAAATAGGAATTTGAAAAAGGGGCGGATCACGTTCAAATAACGTGTTCAAGTAAGAGGTGACAAAGTAAATATCCCAAGGCAAAACGTAAGTTTTCTGGAATGTGCGACAAGCACTTAAGATGTAACTTAGAGATATCTCTTCTCCAAGTATAAAAGGACCCAACTCAAGATCAGAAGTACAAAGCGCGATGTCTCTGAACGCAAGAAGTAGAAGCGAAGCTGCCTCTACAGAACCTGGCGAACCGGTCCTCTACTTCCCCGACATTAGTCCCTTACCCAGTATGGAACTGCAATCAAACCAAACCTCTGCATGTGCAGAACAGCTTTCAATCAGTCTTGGTCTTACCTCCGATTCATCACTTCGTGATGCATCGACACTCAAACCATATCCTGCATGTGCAGAACAGCTTTCAATCAGTCTTGGTCTTACCTCTGATTCATCACTTCGTGATGCATCGACACTCAAACCATATCCTGCATGTGCAGAACAGCTTTCAATCAGTCTTGGTCTTACCTCTGATTCATCACTTCGTGATGCATCGACACTCAAACCATATCCTGCATGTGCAGAACAGCTTTCAATCAGTCTTGGTCTTACCTCCGATTCATCACTTCGTGATGCATCGACACTCAAACCATATCCTGCATGTGCAGAACAGCTTTCAATCAGTCTTGGTCTTACCTCTGATTCATCACTTCGTGATGCATCGACACTCAAACCATATCCTGCATGTGCAGAACAGCTTTCAATCAGTCTTGGTCTTACCTCTGATTCATCACTTCGTGATGCATCGACACTCAAACCATATCCTGCATGTGCAGAACAGCTTTCAATCAGTCTTGGTCTTACCTCTGATTCATCACTTCGTGATGCATCGACACTCAAACCATATCCTGCATGTGCAGAACAGCTTTCAATCAGTCTTGGTCTTACCTCTGATTCATCACTTCGTGATGCATCGACACTCAAACCATATCCTGCATGTGCAGAACAGCTTTCAATCAGTCTTGGTCTTACCTCTGATTCATCACTTCGTGATGCATCGACACTCAAACCATATCCTGCATGTGCAGAACAGCTTTCAATCAGTCTTGGTCTTACCTCTGATTCATCACTTCGTGATGCATCGACACTCAAACCATATCCTGCATGTGCAGAACAGCTTTCAATCAGTCTTGGTCTTACCTCTGATTCATCACTTCGTGATGCATCGACACTCAAACCATATCCTGCATGTGCAGAACAGCTTTCAATCAGTCTTGGTCTTACCTCTGATTCACCACTTCGTGATGCATCGACACTCAAACCATATCCTGCATGTGCAGAACAGCTTTCAATCAGTCTTGGTCTTACCTCTGATTCACCACTTCGTGATGCATCGACACTCAAACCATATCCTGCATGTGCAGAACAGCTTTCAATCAGTCTTGGTCTTACCTCTGATTCACCACTTCGTGATGAATCAATACTCAAACCATATCCTGCATCGGCAGAAACAAACTTGTCTGATCACGGTCTCTCTTGGGATTACACATCCCATGCGGCATCATGCCCATTTAAGATACCTGAGTCAGCAGAATTATCATTAGAAATGCTTTACAGCCCAGATATTGCAACTGTAATAGCCGAACTACAATCGAAGTTGATCACAACTGAATACGAAGGTTTTTTGAACAAAGTCGAAATACTTACTCTCCAACCAAAAGAAACCAGCGAAGTAGGAAACGAGGAAACTATAGAGGATTCCCCTCATACATTGAGAACGCCCCTCCTGACGGGTGAATCTAGCTCAGAAAACTCTCAATACGATGCCAACTCAGGGATGGAAGAACAGCTCTCAGTGGGGCTAGTCGCTATTCCAGTTATGCCAGTTGACAACAGTAGTGCAAACTTTTGGGAAGGAAGCAACTTTTCCAGCGCGGAGGAAGCTACCGAAGAAGCCAGAAGCATCGATGAGACTGAGCCAAGCACACCCGTTCAATTCTTTCCCAGAATTTCAATGCTAGAAAGAGGTTCTACGGAAAGCCTCCATCAAAACCCATTCAGTGATGCAAACGAGTGCACGAAACAGCTAAGAACATTACTCTATAGAGCAAAAGGGGAAGACTACCTCAAGGTGAGCCAAGCTAGACAGCTCAGAGACAGAACTGCTCAAGCCATTGAAGATACGCATGACAAAAATAAAGAGGAGATTAGAAAAGTTACTCAAAAGTTTACAACTTACTGTGCTGACCTAGAGAAATTTCTCCACGAGAAAGGGCTCTTGCGAAAAGAAGCCCAAGATGAAAATGCCGTATATGCAAACCCATCAGTTACAGTACCTACACAAAGAAACGAGCAGGAAAATGGAAACTCGAATCGAGACATCGCCTTAGCAACGGAGACAGAAGCCGAGGAATCTGAGTCACCTCTCATGGCAATGCTGGCGCTAGAGCCTCTGGGATCGAGGTTATCTTTATTCACAGGTAACGAAACAAGCATAGCCTTTTCGTCATGGATCAGAAGATTTGAAGACCTCATCAATATCCAGCGCCCGATTTACACAGGTGAGCAAAAAGCAGCATGCCTAACAGCCTACTTAGACGGCCCAGCCAGAGAGAAAGTTGAAGAAATGCCCAGAGAAGAAAGAAACAACTACGAAGCAATAATCAACTGCCTCAAAGGGACTTTCGACAACCCACAGCAAAAATACTTAGCCAGACAATCTCTAGCCTCTTGTAGACAAGAGATGAACGAGTCCGTTAGAACATTCGCAAACAGGCTTACTAACTTAGTCAAACTTTCGACGGTAGGACAAACAACAGAGGTTACCCGAGACAGACTTTTAGAAGAATTCCTTGGTAGGGTTTCTGCGCCGCTCAGGCACCAGCTTAGCATGGCAGAACCACAAACGTTCGACGAAGCTCTAAAAAAGGCGGAAAAAGTCGAGATGCTTTTGGCGGAAATTGCTCAAGATCGCGCCACAACTGCAGTACTTAACCCAGGCATTCAACTGCTTGAAAACTCAAGAAACCGAGGAGACCCGGGAATCAACAGAGAATTCAGAAACAACTTCGGGAATTCGAGACAAGGAGAATTTAGAAGGTTTGGAAACAGAAATAATACTCCTTCCGAAGTAAGATGCTACTACTGTAACAGGGTGGGACATCTAATCAGAGATTGTCGCACACGCATACGTGATTTAGAAATTACAAGACAGAGCGAACGATACTCGGCTCCCATGAACAGGAATCGCAGCCCCTTTTCTGCAAGAAATAGGGCATCCGTTACGAACGAACGATTTAACTCTTTTCCATTCAGGAGCACGACTGCCTATGAACAGAGGAGAAACGAACGACGAAGCCCTGACACGGGAATGAATTCTCTAGATAGAAGGGAACTGGAATCCGAAGGGCCGGAGGAAGTTAGTAAGCTTCGTCGCCAACTACAGGTTAGTGAGAACAAGAACCTAGCTGCTAGGCAAAGAATCGAGGCTTTGCTAAGGCGTCAGGACCCCGAGGAAATCGAAATAGAGTCATCCAGGGTTAGGAGTAACTCACCTTCCATCAACACTATCATGATAATTTCGATACTTAGCTTGAGCAGCTGCATATCGGTTACAGAAGCGAAAACTTGGTTGTGTCCAACAACCCAACAGGAGCCCAAACTCATCTACCTAGAAGCTCCCGTGGATTGCAGAGCTTTGCAACCTTGGGCTACGTCCGAATCAGATGCAATCTCCTTGACTATGTTCCAACCAAACCATATGAAATACTCTTCACCAGCAGTGATATGCAAAAGCATTGTCCAAAAAGTAACATTCAGTTTGGGCCCTCTAGGAGGAAGATACGCCTATTACCAGGACAGCCAAGATACTATGACCATAGAGGAATGTAAAAGAATGGAAAAACACAAAACCTGTACGAGCGGACGATTGGAAAAGCAGGGGTCACTCTGGTCAACGCAAAACAGACCTCAATTTGAATGGCCCGAATGGCCATTCGGCTGCTGTAGGAACTACACTACACATATCCGAAATTGCGTTTTGATAGAAACAACAATAAACATGAGACACTCAGACGGTTTTCCAGAGTCGGCAGTAGGAAACATGCGACACTGTGAATACGAAAAAGAAGAATGCATACTCTATGATGGCACAGTGATGGCCTGGACCGTCAATAAAGAAGAGAAATGTGACTTTATACCAGTCATGAACTTAACAGGCAGACGAACAGACCAGGTATTCATCAGCGACGATAAGGAGTTAGCACTATCATGGAACAACAAAAGTCGACTTCTTCACGACTGTAATCACGAATTGACAATTTCAGATCAAGGCTATGGAGTCGTGGTCAATAGGAAGGCCGGTAGAAATAGGAGAGTGATCCCATCGGAAGCGGAAGCTGGGTTAACATCAACTAATCAATTGGCAGCGCAGTTACTAGCTAGCGAAAAGGCAAGCATTAACGCTGTAATACCCACGGTACGAACAGCACTTAGCGCCATGTGCGAACAGTACAACCTACTAAGGGGGTTTACCAAAATGAAACTAAACGAAGATGCCACGTTAATCACAAGGAAGTTAACCAAAAGAGCTGATATCAAAGCAAGATATGTTGGACAAGGCTTAGTAGAGGTACACTCATGTTTCGAGATTCCTGAAATGGCAGTGAAATTACTCCCGTTCAATGAAAGCTGCTACTCAATGCCAAAGGCTCAGATCACCATGCCAAACGGAAAAATTATGTCAACGTTCATAGAACCAGAGACAGGTATAATATACGAAAAGGCGGACGTGGTACCTTGTAGAGACGCAAGGAAGGCCTACTGGAGGGAGAAAGATCGCTTCACTGTATACGACCCCATGAGCGGAAAGCGAAACGAAATCTCCGAGAGTCAGGTAACCAAAATCAACCCAGCCAGCTCGACCTTAGACAAAAAGTCACCAACTTTGACAATATTTCATAACCTGGTATTAACAAACATATCCGACATCGTTAGCGACACAAAGTGGCACGAAGCATGGGAGTCCCAAGACTTTGCGAAGTTCCAGGGTCACGCAGAGGTGAATCAAGGGTTTGAACGACACAACGGGCAAGACACAGACACAACGGAGCAACTAAGCTGGTTGAAACTGATATTCGGTTCTTGGAGTCTATACGATATTTGGGTTCTCTCATGCTCCTTGATGGTAACTGCTAGATTGTTCCATGTTATCCTCAAGGAATATATAAAGAGAATGGCCAGACCACTACCCCTCGGATATCTGCTAGAGAAAAGCACCAGTTTAAGACAGAATTCAGAAAAAACGAACGAAAAAGGATGTGAAAGAAACGAGTTCATAGAGGTGGCAATGAACACAGGACATCGAAATAAAAGGCTGAGGAGCTCAATCAAAATGCCTAAGTTTGGTTCCTCCATCGAAATGAATACGTTAAAGGTTCGTAATAACGGTAAGTTCTTCACCGCTCAAATCCCAGTTTACGTAAACGGAGTAAAAATGTTGGGACTACTAGACACAGGAGCTGGACTAACGGCTATGAGTACAGACATGTTGAGGCTACTAGGCATAATCAGGTTAGAAAAGCCCTCATCTCCCTATGCCTCCGGAATTTCAGGAGCAACTATTCCATTCGAAGGGGAAGCAAATGTCAGAATAAAGATAGGAGATTCTACGGTCATCACTACCGTTCACTTTGCTAGCAACAATTGCATCCCCTCTTCACCAAAGAGATATAACATCATACTGGGAAATGATACGCTGAGGTTACTTCCGAAATGGTCAATTGACTACGAAAGAGGGACTTTCGAAATGGGAATGGAGAATATAGCATTCATTAACAGCCTTAGCAAACGGAAAGGAGCAGAAGAGATCACTCTTAGAGCAAGGGAAACAATCTTGTGCCCACCGAACCAGGAAATATTCGTAGACTGTTACGCATCGATTACAAAGTGTACGATGCTGGCCACTGGGGTTCCCGATGAAAGGCTTTCAGAACAAGGAATATTTATAGCCCCGGCACTATTACAGAAACCGACCTTGAAGTTACTTATTACGAACCCGACCGGGGTAGAGAAAGTTATTCACAGAGGACAAAGTCTAACAACAGCAATTGCAGTTTATGAGGTTCAAGGTACATTCACAGAAGATCAAGAACTGACAGAGGTCCCCCTACACAGTTTGGAAGCGAAAGCAGAACTCAGGAAAGGTAAGAAAAAAGTTACATGGGCAGATCAAAGAGGTCAAGAACGAAACACCACGGGGGATCCGACTAGTGAGCCGAACGACGAGAAAGAGTTACAGGTTGACCTCACCCAAGCTGAGGTCAACGATGAACAGAAAGAACAGTTAAGAAAATTGTTCACGGAATTCAAAGACCGAATTTCCTCATCAAGCTATGACTTGGGCTCTTACGAAGCATCACCTATACATATCAGGACCACAACTGACCTTCCAAACTACCGCCCACGCCCACCAAGAATACCAATTAAATTCCAAAAGGAGTTAGATGACCATATCAACAAACTAATAAAATCTGGTAGGATTCGCGAGAGCGACACGCCTTGGGTACATAATACAGTGTTAGTGAAGAAATCGGACGGATCCCTTAGAGTATGCCTGGATTTCCGGCCCCTGAATGAACTGACAGTCCCTGACTATTACCCCCTGCCAAGAATAGAGCAGATACTGGAGAAAGTCGCAGGAAATCGCTACTACACGACGATTGACTTGGCCAGTGGATATATGCAGTTACTGTTAGACCCCGAAAGTCAAGGGAAATGTGGTTGGTATACACACAGAGGTGTGTACGAATTCGTGTACCTCCCGTTCGGATTAAAAAATGCAGGAGCATATTTTTCGAGAGCAATGGCGAAAGCGCTGGTAGGCCTGGATGATTGTTGCATTGCATACTTGGATGACATAGTCATTTTCAATAACAACTTCGAACAACACCTATTTGCTCTAAGAAAAGTATTACAGAGGTTCAGGGATTTCAATCTTAAAGCAGCAGGTAAGAAGCTGGTTAGCATAGCAAGATCCCGTATCACTTTCTTGGGACATGAGCTTACATCTGAAAACTATACACCAGCAGACAAAAACCTGCGAGCCATTCAAGAATTTCCAAGACCAAAGACGATACGAGAAGTCAAAAGATTCATAGGGATGGCTAACTTCTTCCGAAAATTTATCGCCAATTTCGCAACGTTAGCTGCTCCCTTGAATGAACTGAGTAAAGGAAAAACAAAGTTCTGTTGGACAGACAAACAGGAACAATCGCTGGAAGCCATCAAGAAAAGGCTAGTAGAAAAACCATGCCTAGCATTCCCCCGCGATGGTCCATTCATACTCCAAACGGATGGAAGTGGAATCGCGGTCGGTGCGGTACTCTTGCAAGCTGAAGCGAATAACGACAAGTCGAAGGCGGCGATTGGTTACTACAGCAAATCTTTGACCGAAACACAGAGACGATGGGCACCAACCCACATAGAACTATACGCAATGGTTAGCGCCTTACGTTACTTCAAAGACACCATATATGGGCAACATACGAAGATTCAATCGGATCACAAGCCGCTAACATTTCTGTTGAAGCACAACAAAACACACGAAAGCATCGCGCGTTGGATGATCGAACTTCAAAGCTATGATATTTCCATTGAGTATTTGCAGGGACCGCAAAACAGAGTGGCCGACTGTCTCTCCAGAATAGAACATGAGGCCAGCAAGGGAGGCGAAAATGAAGACTCGCAGGACATCATAGAATTTCCTGTGTGCCTTAGCATCAGCCCACCGATGCGAGATAAGGGATACACACGAATAAGACCATATGATGTTCTGAAGGAACAGTTGAAAGACCCTCTTTGTAGAGCTGTGAGAGACTTGATAACAAGAGGGAAATCCCAAGAGGAAATAGGCGACGAAACGAATGAAAAAGCACTACAACTTGCCGATTCATGCGACATACGGGAAAATGATTGTATTTACAGAAGAAGAAATGAGAGAGATGAAGTTCTAAAGAAGGAACAACTACTGGTACCAAATAGCATCAAAATCCCTATCTTTTTGGCATTTCACGAGAATAGTTCCTCTGGAGGTCACTTCAATTGGAAAAAGACACTTTCCAAAATACAGCGGAAGTTTTACTGGCAAGGAATGAAAGAAGAAATCTGGAACAAGGTGAGATACTGCGAAACTTGTCAGCGGAAAAGGGCGAACGCTAGAAATAAAGAGCTGCTAACACCAATAATAGCAGGAGCAACCTTCCATAAAGTTCATATAGACGTAACAGGACCCCTCCATGAAACCTCTAGGAAAAATAAGTACATCCTAGCGGCTATTTGCGGGTTTACAAGATACGTAACAACAGTACCCTTAGAAGATACTAAGTCAGTGACACTGGCTAGGGCGCTAATGAACGAATGCATATTGAGGTACGGAGCGATGACCGATTTGATCTCTGACAATGCCTCCTACTTCAAAAGCTCGTTAGCCGAAGAGTTAGGTAGGTTGATGAGCATCAACAGGTATTACACTACCCCAAATTTTCACCAGGGAAACGGAATCTGTGAACGAATATTTGGATCATTTCATCCCCTACTTCGCAGCTATACGAGCAGCAACCAGTTAGATTGGGACGAGCACGTCTCCGCTATCACCTTCGCCTACAACACTACAGTGCATGATTCGACAGGAGAAACACCCTTCTTTCTCATGTTTGGAAGAGACCCAATTTTCAATATCGATCTTCTACTGAAATATCACGATGAAAGACATGTACCAGGTTTTGAAGATATGGACATCTATAAAGCCAGCCTTATTTCAAACCTTCATTCAGCATGGAGCTTAGCAGATGCAAGAAACAGGGCTAGAACAGTACAAATGAGGAACTCAACCGAGCGCAATACCCACCTACGCCCGCTTGATATCAAAATAGGAGAAAGAGTATTTCTCAGAAACTACTCATCCAAAGAAGGCATGTCCAAAAAATTAACCATGCCTTGGACAGGGCAATACAGAGTTGTGAAAATTGATCACCCCCACCTTATAATATCGAGCATAGCAGCACCTCAAACGGGATTGAAAAGGGTTCACAAAGACCAAGTCAAGAAATGTTTTGAACCGTCAGGTCCGGCGCTAACCGAAAAATGGAGCCCTACGTTGGAAGAAAATGACATCGTTCCCGTATCAAAACCAGTAGGGTACGATCATGGGAAACAATTGAACAAAGAACCAGTAGGGGCACCACAAAAGCAGACCCATAGTTACAATCTACGTTCCACAGGGCGTCAAGCTAATTGCTTAAAATAGAAATTTCATAAGACAAGCAAACAAAAGGATTAGAATTTTTTTCGAACAATAACATGTCTTTCTCTTCAATTTCCTTTTTGAGTCTAATTCATTCGAAATGTAGCAAGCAAAGTATTATTCATTTTTGATCTCTCTCCTCTCTCCTCTCTATGCATATGCGTATATATTCTCCTTGATTCCTCATTCTAGTTGAGCGGCATTATAACCCAGTCCGATTATTTCGACAGCACACTCTTCATTTATTCTCAAGCGTTGACTTCCCTCTTTTTACACATTGATGTCATATATAAGATGTACGCGGTTTTCCGAGTTCGCCGCGGCGCAATTTCTTATAGTTGCAACGCAATGCAACATTTTTTTTCGCCGATTATGTTTTGAAAATTAAAATCAGCTTAAAAGTTGGTATTTGCAGGATGGCTAAGAGAGAAAACGAGATGAAGAAGAAGAAAGGAAGACCAAGGAAACACCGGCTCGAGGAGACCGAAAGAGACAGCTCCCCACGGGAGGAGTCGCAGGAAGCCGGGAGGAGAACAGCCTTTGAAGCAGACACTTCAGAAGCTACGAGCACTGATCCCGCTCTACGAGCGGTATCGACAACTTTCAAGAATATAAACGCCTTTGAAGCAGACACTTCAGAAGCTACGAGCACTGATCCCGCTCTACGAGCGGTATCGACAACTTTCAAGAATATAAACGCCTTCGAAGCAGACACTTCAGAAGCTACGAGCACTGATCCCGCTCTACGAGCGGTATCGACAACTTTCAAGAATATAAACGCCTTCGAAGCAGACGCTTCAGAAGATACGAGCACTGATCCCGCTCTACGAGCGGTATCGACAACTTTCAAAAACATAAACCCGCACCAAGACCGTGAAGATGGGAAAGAGGAAGCTCCACAGGACTGTCAAAGCGAGCTCATCGAAGCGATGGAATCAGACCCCGAGACGGAGGCCACCCATACAGGAGTCACCGTCTCATTGGAGCAAATGGCCCTACACGAGAACGATCACCTTGAATTCGTGAACTACTTCGAAGAGCAACTACTCGTGGCAGAGCAGGCAGAAGCAGAAAGGCAATTGAATAAACTGCACCAAGCAATGCAACAGCAAACGAGCGACACTGAGGAAACGAGAACGGAAATACCCTTCCAACAGCAGAGGAAAAGAGTCAAGTATAACAGAGATACGCTCGATCTAAAGAAAGCGCGAACAGCGAGAAGTGAGCTTGCGAAAGCCACTCCGAAAGGTTACCAAAGCAAATGGACGGGACAGCACCCATACGCAGATTTGTTGAGGAACAGCGATAACGACTGGCAAAATGCGGTGAAGGCGAAAAGATTATCCGTTAGAAGTCCAGGAAAGCCAGTACCGCAAACCAACTATCAGAGGCCCGAGTATGTACGCAAGCTCTTCAAGCGCCTTGAAAGTTCAACAATGTCTGACCAATTGACGGCGAGAGATTTCATGAGGATCGAAGGAGCTATCCATATCAGGAGGGAGTCACAAGAAAAGTATCAGGAGCTATGTAGAAAAGCGAAAAGCGACGAAATCATCAACGGTCACACTATTTGGGAAAAGAGAACGTCAAAGCTCCCCCACGTTGGAGACCAGAAGCATGAGAAACATGTCAGGCCACCATTGCAAACGGGCAAAAACTACCCAGTGTTGTATCAGATATTCGAGATAAGGGAGACGGATATGCTACTCGAGTCAAAGGACTGGTTCATTTCCAAACCAGACAGACCAGATTTGAGAGTCATAAGGTTGGACAACACGAGCGAGGACATAGCCACAAAGGTGTCCGGCTTCAACCTCAACGAATTCTCAGTGAGAGATTATGTGTGGGTCTACGCAGTCGGACCATCAAGCGCTGCAAATCATCCTCGAAAGCTGGAAAAAACGTTCGACAAGGCGAGTAGTCCCTCGATACAACACAAGACCCCTCCAACATTCTGGATCGTCGAAAAATACATCGCAGTTCCCGCTAACACGCAGCTAGCGGACAGTTACGCTTGTCTTGTCGACTTCAGAACGGGTCACAAGAAAGATAACAAATCAAAGGACTGGAAACATCGCGTACCACCAAGAGCAGTCGTCGTCTTGGCAGGCGACCCGACTCCAGTCACCCTAGAACAGGAGGCATGTGACTTCGTCTTCGACCAGGAACAACTAACTGACGTCTTGCTGAAGGCTAGGGCAAGGGAAGTGACAACTTCGGCCACCTTTTTCTCGGAGATGCCCGTCTCAATCGAAGCATTTCAATTTTTGGCGCAGGAAATCGAAATGGAGTGGCCTGTCCTGATCAGATCCGGAGTGAAGCCTACCCAAATCCAAAAGGCATCCGAAGAAGAATTGGGACTCTTCAAAGACCGAGTCGCCAAGTTCAAAGGATTTCAAGAGAATCGTCCACAAGCCATCGAAACGATGAGCCATGCGTTCAAGCTCGGAGCCACACTGATAACCCATGCAGCAATGACGATGGAAGATTATGACTGGCACCGAGTTCAACTCAAAGTCCTCCATTCCACGAAATTCACAACGACATTTGAATGGACCAGAAAAGAAGTGATACAAGAGAATGGATGGAACGGGAACAGGCAAGTGAGAGCGGCCCTTGCAGGAGCAAATGGTTTAGAGAACCTGTTGATATCAGAATCCTTCCTAAACAGGCAGACCCATGAACTAACGGTGCAGCTGCAGACCACAGCGTGGAACAGCTACCGCATTTATCGAACGATAAGGGGCAAGGAAAGCGTTTCGGCAAGTCTAACGCTGGTGAAAGTTTCGGACGCACTCGACCCGGCTTTCAAGATTATCTGCAAGATGCCATTGAAGCAAATTTCACCAATCTCGTCAGCAGGAGCCATATTAGAACAAGTTTACACTGACATGAACATGACTACAAAAGACACAGTCTTCTTGACATCATTGCCAGAGAACATGAAAGAAGCAGAAAATAAATGGACCGGTGACTACGGAAGAATACTCACGGACGAACAGAGATTAGCAGTACAGGTGAGAAGCTTCGATTAATAGCAACTCCTTTGAACGAGTGGGAAATGAAGAGGAGCGAATGTAGGAAAAGAGAGATGTACAAGTTTAAAAAAAAAAAAAAAAAAAAAAAAAATTCTAGTAATAAAGTAGCCTCATTAGATTAAGTGAAAACGAGGTTCAAATAAGTCCGAAGTTACACCAATGAATTAATTGTCAGGTAGGACTGTCGAGCACACCCATCGCCATGGTGCAGGCCGCATACGGAACGGGCAAGACGTGGACCAGCGGTGTATTGGCAGTTGAAGCAGCGAAGCAAGAACAACTCATCCTAGTGCTCTGCGTAACAAACCACGCTTGCGGACAGTTCGGGAAAACGATTGAGAGAATCTTAGCAGAGGATCATTCGGAAAACCACATAGCCCCACTACGCTTCGCAGGCGATATGGCAGTGGAAAATTCGCTTGCAACATCTTATGACTTGGCTGATATCTTAGAAAGCATGCAAGACAGTGAGCGGATGGACAAAGCGATTCAGGAACAGTTGAAAACCTTCTGTAAAAACCGCAGAATCATCGCGGACCTTAAGAAGGCCGGAAAACTGCACGAGTTGACAGAGGAGCAGCAAGAGTTCTTCCGAGTCACAGAGAAAGCGACAAGTAACCGAGGAGCGAAGCTGATAAGGGCCGCAATCGAAGCATATCGGCCGAGGGTCGTAATCGCGACCGTTTCGGCGTTCCTCAACGCGTCAAGCGCCAAAGGGACACTGCGATCGGTGTTTCCTGCAGAAAAGAGTAAAGTGATGGTCATTGTCGACGAAGCCTCGACAATTCCTGAGCCCGCGCTGATCGCCATCTTATCGCGCCTGCCTTACGCAAAGATAAGAGCCGTAGGTGACACGAAGCAACTCTCCCCATTCTGCCGGCTCCCTAAGGACAGCTTAGCGTCGCTAACGGCAGCGCAAGGTCTACTCGACACTTTGGCAAGGAGTAAGCAAGTGGTGAAGACAGCTTTGACGCTGACATTCCGAACTCATCCGGAATTGAATCGACTTCCTTCTCAACTATTCTACGAAGGATTGCTGAAAAATGGATGCACGGAAGAGGAAAGGAGTCTGATGACAACCAGAATCCGGCTCCCAAATCAGAAGATTCCGTTCGTGTTCGTCGCGCTCAAAGTAGGAGAATCGGTGAAGGCGCCATCAAAAAGCTACCTAAATGCTCATGAAGCAGAAGTAGCCATCGCATTGGCAAGCCTCTTCAAGGAAGCAGGGTTCATGGACAAAGAAATGTTCATTACCACCTTCTACAAGGAACAACAGAGGGAAGTAGCAGAGAGAAACCCTCAAATTGAGGTAGTAACCGCGGATTCGGTTCAAGGAAGAGAATGTGAGCTGTCAATCATCTTGACGACGCGGAGCGACGAGCACAAGGAGGGACTCCTAACAGACCCGAGACGACTGAACGTGTCCATAACGAGGGCCAGACAGGGCATCGTTATACTGGGGTACGTAAACGTCCTGGAAAGATTGGAAAATTGGAGGGAGGTGATCCGATTCGCAAAAGCGTTTCAACTGGTCATCGATGAGGATCAGTTATACACCCTCAACGACAGGATGTATAAGGACGAGTTCCCGGCACTGTAAGGAGGAGAGGATTCGAAAACAACACCCACCGTCACCTAAAAAAAAAAAAAAAAAAAACTCCTCGCTGGCCGCGGACTTCTCGAGGCGGACGAATCAAGGGTTGGAAATCATCATTAAGCCATTTTCTCCTTAAGCCAGGGGTTTGAAAAAAAAAAACCATCCTTTCATTTCAGAAAAGAAAATAAGGAGGAGCAGAATCGAGAGAACATCGAAACGAGAGTGCGAGGCCGTGAAGAATAGACCGGCTCAGGTTATTTCTTATAACAATTGCACAAGCTTATTTCGTCTTCCCATAATAAAACTTTCTGATTGCAGGATGAGGGAAGCGACATGTACGAGAAGCGGGCTGGAGATTTAAAAAAATGATCACCTAAGGACAAGGCTAAGATGGAACCTAAGCGGTAAATAAGGTTCAGAAAAAGGTTTCCACCACTCTGTTCTATTTCAATCCAAACTCGACCATAACACGTTTGATTGCAGGAGAAGAAGTACGCACATATGTAATTTATCAACAACTCCTTAATGTTTGTGGAAGAAAGGGAAAAAGGAGGAATCTACGGTATGAAAAGGTAACCATAAAGCTTAGCGAAGCTGCAGGTTAGCCAGGTTGGTTCAATTTTCGCCCGTTCAATACTTTCGCATAAACAAAACAACAATTTTGTTTTTTTGCAGAAATAACCACCGGCTCGGGACGCTGTGTATAAATATGTAAGAAGTCCGGGGCGGACTTTTCCCGAGGGAAGGAGGTGTTACGCCTGAGGGCGTGAGATGATCGACCTATTATATTACATCATCGTCCTATACGATTAATCACGGAGGAGGAGGAGACATGAAAGCCACACCCACATGACCACTATATAAGCCAGGATATTGGGCGGAGCGAGTAAGAGAAAGAGAGAGAGAGAGAAGAGAGTAAGAGGAGACCCAACTCGGCAAGGTCCTTAAGACCTTGCTCTTTGCTTTAGAACCCCTTTTTGTGCGTTGTTTAATTGCCATTATGTAATGTCATATTTATACCGCAATAAACTGATCAATGACTAAACTGTTTGTCTTCGGGGGCATTTCCATGGGCAAAGCACGTTTACCCTCACTATTCTGACCCAAATACCTTTTTTCAAATTTGTTTTACAGTGAACAAGTACGACTAGAGAAAACTAAGCACGGAAACAGATCAAATCACGAACACATTTCTTTATTCAAACAAGAAACCTTTTCCGGCTCTACATTCACATCTTTAGGCACTTCTGCGAGTACTTTCTCAAATCTCTCCCGAATCTTCCGTTCCATCTCTCCATGTATTTGTGCCTGGTTTCAAGACAGAGAAACATTCATCACGCTTCAAAACTTTTTTATGAAATATTCACGCGTTCGGGATCAAAAACAACGCACAACAGTAGAGAGAGAAAGAGCAAATAGTTAGAAGAGGCAGCAGACAGCAGTACAGAGAGAGAAATAGCAGAAGTGGGCCTGTGTTCTACAACATGTTTTCTTACAGTGCAATTGCTTTCAGGTAAAATTTACCCGTATTCCCAATATTTTTCACTAGGGTCACACACATGTAACACACTGTCTCGTTCCTATGCCTTACGAAATAGGAACGAGACTGTGTGTTACATGAGGTGTACGATTTTTTCGGCTTCTCAACTGATGTTGTAGACGCAGACAGCACCTTGACCTATATGAGAGCCAAAACAAATACAAAGGACAAATAATCTATCATGTCCCTTCGAGAGAAATCCGGACCTTTTCACTTTTATGCCATCGCCGACCAACACTTCTCCAGTAAAATGTTTGGTTAAATTTAACACCCCCCTCAAGGGGGTTTAAAATTCAATGAGGGGGGGTTAAATTTAAATGAAGAGAGGGGGGCTAAAATTAAAGGAGGGGAGGGGTTAGAATTAAATGAGGGGGGTTTAAATTAAATGAGAAGGGTTAAAATTAAATGAGGGAGGTTAAAATTAAATACGGGGGGGTTTAAATTGAATGAGGAAGGGGGGTTAAAATTAAATGAGGGAGGTTAACATTAAATGAGAGGGAGGGGGTTAAAGTGCAATCAAACATTTATTTTAATAGAGAAATGTTACTCAAGGTTGTAACGATTAAAATAGCGGGGACTGATAACCCTCACATCCATAAAACTATATCGTGAATTCCAACATTCCAAACAACATTTTATTTCAAACACAGACAAAAAACAACACAGAAAGACCGCAATGAGATGATAAAGGATAAGTAACTAAAGCACGCCACGCACGTCAAATCATTAATGATGCACGCCACAGCGCGGGAAAGAGAGAAATAGTGTTTGTCGCACTATTGTGTCAATTTTTTGATACGGTCTCGTTAGCCTGAGCCGTACGGCCTCGTAAGCGTAAACTTTTGCCTAAGCCTAAGCAGAAAAAAACATGAAAACTTGCAAAAACTAAATAAAGCGCATGGGGCAAAGTTAAGAAATTTCCCGCTCGCCACTGCGCGATACAAACAAAATATTAGTAATGGTTTGGCATGCGTAGCGTGCTTTAGAAATAGCCCGAAAAACAAAATTACTTAATCAATCCAAAATCATTCATAATCGCGTAAGAAAAACATTAAGAGTGAGAAAGAGAGAGAAAGAGATAATATACAAAACAACAAAACAAAATACAAACAAACACGGCCCTTTGTTACTTCGTCTGGTAGGCGCGTCGCGGCTTCCTTCGCGTCGCGGCCCGCGTCGCGGCTTTTACTTATTTATTTTCAGAAAGAGATTTTATTCATGAAAACTCCCTTCCCCCTTTCTCCTTAGGGCCTCCCTTCCCCCTCCGCCCCCCCCCCAGGGCCCCTACCCCCTTGCTTAGGTAGGGCCCTCTTCCTCCCCTTCCCCCTTTAGGGCCCCCCTCCCTTCCCTGCTTAGGTAAACCCCCCTCCCCCTCCCCCCTTTCCTTTCCCCAAATTTTACAAAGAAAATTTTTTTTAAAAATGGAATAGAAAAGAAAGAGAAAAGAAGAAAGAAAGAGAAAAAAGAAAGAAAAAATTGAGGGGCCGCGACACGGGCCGCGACGCGCCTACCAGACGAAGTAAAAAAGTACCACAAACACAAACAAAATCGAAAACATTTTACAAAAAATTTTTTTACATTACAAACAAAAAAGGCCATTACTAAAGCACGCCGTGCTCGCACGCTGCACGCTAAATCATTACTAATGCACGCCAACGCGCGGGAATTTCTTAACTCCGCCCCATGCACGGCGTGCATTAGTAATGATTTAGCGTGCAGCGTGCATGCACAGCGAACACAGCGTGCACGGCGTGCTTTATTAATGACCAAAAAACGAAATCATTTTACATTCACTTGGAAGCTTCGAGACGGTATCACGACTATTCACTCCCGGACAATTCACTCCTACGACAATTCACTCCGGAGCGAGCGTGCACACAACTTCACCGCTTGATATCTTTCACGAAGCTAGTTTTTGAAAAGAAAAACTTTACATTTTATTTTTGATAAACATTGAGCTTCACAAAAATTTAATTTTGTGAAAGTGTGAATTAGGAGTGAATTGTCTGGGAGTGAATCGTCGGGAGTGAATTGTCCGGGAGTGAATAGTCATGGAACCCTTCGAGACAGCTTCCCCGCCAAAAAGCCATTCTCGAACTTTCTCTCTCTCACACGCGTTCGCTCTCAAAAACAAGGCACAGCAGTATAGAGAGAAAAGGCTATTACAAAAGCACACCGTGCACACTGTGCGCATTGTACACTGTACAAATGCACGCTGCACACTGTATAATTACAAATGCACGCTGAGGCGCGGGAAAATTCTTAACTCAAACACTCTTTCTATCTTTCCCGCGCCTCAGCGTGCATTTGTAATTATACAGTGTGCAGCGTGCATTTGTACAGTGTACAGTGCGCACAGTGTGCTTTTGTAATGGCCAGAAAAAAAAGCAGATAGTCGGTAGGGCTGCGCACTGTTTTGCTCAACAACCGTTTTTAACCGTAAAAAAGTAAAACTAATTTGCTCACATACAGTTATAAATTCGCTCACATACGGATAATTTTTACGGTTAAAAACGGTTGGTGAGCAAAACAGTGCGCAGCCTAGAGACAGCGAGACATTTTTGTTTGAATTTTCCCGTGTGGAAACTTCCTGATTAGCAAAAAATTACGTATTGAGTGTCCAAATGTAGAGACCGCAATGACAATATTTTGGTACGCAATTTTTTCTGCCACACTAATATTCCGTAATTCCAAACTGTTTGATAAATCGAATAACTTGGAACTTTCAACGGATTTTTTTCTTTCTATATGTTTTTCTGAGAGATTCAGTCAAAGTATTATGCCTCATTTCGTTTCAAAACTTGCGAAAAATTATCATTTCAGTTCGAGCCTCTTCTTGAATGTTATTAACCGAGATTCAGAAGTTATAATGGAATCTCACAACTCAGGTTACCAAATAATATTTTCCTTAATTTTGATATAAAAAGGAACTTTCGATTGCTAAAAGCAAAGATATTATTTCATTTTATTAATGAGAAAACTCAAATTGACATAATGGTAGAGAAAATTTCAATTTTTATCATAGCCAAAAAAAATTATGGCCTTTCAAAGTTGAGCCACGCGCTAGAGTATAGTAGTCACTGCTTTATGTAAAGGCGAACTTTCGATTGTTAAAAGCAAAGATATTATTTCATTTTATCAATGACAAAACTCAAGTTGACATAATGGAAAATAATTTTTTAATTTTATCATAGCCAAAAAAAAATATGGCCTTTCGAAATTGAGCTACGCGCTAGAGTAAGTATAGTGCTCTCACTGCTTTATGTAAAGGCGAACTTTCGATTGTTAAAAGCAAAGATATTATTACATTTTATTAATGAGAAAACTCAAATTGACATAATGGTAGAGAAAATTTCAATTTTATCATAGCCAAAAAAAATTATGGCCTTTCAAAGTTGAGCCACGCGCTAGAGTATAGTAGTCACTGCTTTATGTAAAGGCGAACTTTCGATTGTTAAAAGCAAAGATATTATTTCATTTTATCAATGACAAAACTCAAGTTGACATAATGGAAAAGAAATTTTTAATTTTTATCATAGCCAAAAAAAATATGGCCTTTCGAAGTTGAGCCACGCGCTAGAGTAAGTATAGTGCTCTCACTCCTTTATGTAAAGGCGAACTTTCGATTGTTAAAAGCAAAGATATTATTACATTTTATTAATGAGAAAACTCAAATTGACATAATGGTAGAGAAAATTTCAATTTTTATCATAACCAAAAAAAATTATGGCCTTTCAAAGTTGAGCCACGCGCTTTTTCAACGGTTTCGCTCGAAAAATGTTGATTTTTAAAAATGATTTTTTTACGATTTGATAAATTTGGGAAAAAATCCAAAACTAGAATTTGAGGTCGACTCGGCTTCTGGCTCTCTCAAGATCTCTTTGCGAAATCGGGAAAATCACACTCTGATTACCGACGTGAAGGACTTCGACTGCCTTCTAGCCGATTGTGTTTTTGCTTTTGAATAGCATAGCTATTGTGGAATAGCCCTCCGCCCTGTGGAATAGCTTTTGGCCGTCCAATAGTAGAATAGCATAGCGAAGAAATGCCTTCTTCTCTCTTTATCTTTTCCTAGCCTTTCCTTGATCATTCCCCGCAGTTCAAGGCGGAAACCGAACTCTGGCAATTCTGGAAATTGCGCTCACCTATATATGTAGTTATTTTATTTTCCTTTACGTTTCGGGTTTTCCTCTAAATTTCACCGGTAATTAATAAAAATTTCACCGGTTATTAATTATAATTACACCGGTTAATAATTATAATTTCACCGGTTATTAATCATAATTTCGCTTCGATTTCTGAAAGTTGAATTTGTTATTTTTCATTCTTACTTAGTTTTGGTTCTTTATCCTATACAATTTAGATTATTTTGAATAAAATTTCAAATTTTTCTGTATTGTACGAAACAGCGTTGGAAGAAAAGCGATAAAATTTTGAAAAGGACTACATTTCGATTACATTCAAATTACACCGAAAAGTCGATTCAAAAAATGGTCAATTTCAATCCATTAAAAAAATTTTTATTGAGAAAATCAAAAACTTTTTCAATAAAAAATGATTACCAGTGCGAAGTTAAGGCCGCGTTTTAGTACAATCATGACCCACTTGACCTTCCGCGCTCTAGCTTACCAAGATTTGTTATAGGCAGAATTTTCGAAGCTTATCTGATCTCTTTTTTTCTGCTTTAAAGTAATTGTTTTTGATTTTTTAATGTTTTCTTGAAATAAGTAAGTGATTAAGAACACATAAAAATAACATTTTACTACCTATTCTGATTTCAGCCATTGCGGTCTCTATCCAAATGGAGGCAATTACCTAAAGGCGTGTGAGCGTGTTTGAAGAATGCACTACTCGCATCAAACACAAACTCAAACTGTTCATGACTACACTTTCTGTTCACAAATGTATATTGTATATAGGTTCAATTGGGTCAGATGAGAGTGGCATTTTTCGACACGGTCTCGTAAGCCTAAGCCGTACCGCTCGTTAGCGTGAACTTTTTCCTAAGCCTAGGCGTTTTTTTTTAATTTAAAATTATTTTGATGTAAAAAATTTTTTTAATGTAAAAGTTATTTTTTTTGTAAATCTAAGTAAGTCAGACGTATGACCCATAGAACTTCTGATAGGGGGGCCTAAACACGAAAAGTGCCAAATTGTTCTAAATTGAATTGAAGCGAATCATTCGAAAGCTGTTTGAAAGAATCTTGGCATGAAAAAAAAACTTGGAAATGAAAATTAGTCTAGTTTGAGCAGAAAGTGTGGTGAACACTTTGAGTTTGTGTTTGGTGCGAGTAGTGCATTCTTCAAACACGCTCACACGCCTTTCGGTAATTGCCCCAAATGGAGCAACTGTTGCATTTTGAAAGAGGATGTTCAATTTTTTTTTACTTATGAAATTTTGGAGTAGGCCCTGCCATACGGCTATGGCTGCGCACTGTTTTGCTCACCGACCGTTTTTTACCGTCAAAAAGTAAAACTAATTTGCTCACCTACAGTCAGAAACATAAGAGTTTTTTTTGAATTTTTTTTTGCGCGAGCTCTCTGATTAGCAATTTTTATGAACGCGACTGTCCAAATGGAGCAACTTATTGCATTTTGAAAGAAGATGATGCATTTGGACAGTCAAGCGTTCATAAAAATTGCTAATCAGGGAGCTCCCGCTAAAAAAAATTCAAAAAAAAACTCTTATGTTTCTGACTGTAGGTGAGCAAATTAGTTTTACTTTTTGACGGTAAAAAAGGGTCGGTGAGCAAAACAGTGCGCAGCCTATACGACTAAACGGTTATACACCTTACCTGCCCTAAAACACGGCCTGGCTCTATTAAATTCTTTTTTCTTACTTGTTCTCTTTCTTTATTTTTTCTCTTTTTTAATTTTTTTCTCTTTCTTTTTTCTTACTTGTTCTCTTTTTTTTCTTTTCCTTTCTTTTTAAATTTTCTTTATAAATTTTGGGGAAAGGAAAGGGGGAGGGGGGTTTACCTAAGCAGGGAAGGGAGGGGGGCCTAAGGAGAAAGGGGGGGAAGGGAGTTTTCATGAATAAAGTCTCTTTCTGAGCAAAAAATCTTTGGACGGCTAAAGTTGATTAAAGCTAATTTTTTCCTAAGCCTAAGCGTTTTTTTATATTTAAAAATAATTTTCTGATGTAAAAAAATTTGGCAAAAATTACTCATCAGAGCGAGTCTGAACTTTCACCGAGCATCTCACAGTCGAACACACTCACCCCTACATTAAAGTGCCTCATAACGAAGATAGACGGAGTAGTAGTCATGAACTGTTCGTAACAGCCAAGCCAACGGAGGCCGTCTTTTAGGACAGGTGAGGTATTTAGTCGTTGGCCGTGTGGCAGGACCCCTACTGCACAATTTCACAAGTTTTTTCTTTTGCAGTTTTCAGATTTCAAGTATTAGTTAAAGTGTTTTATTGAGAAATCATTCATTGTATTTGAAGTGAATTGAAAAAAAAGGAATTTACGAGTTATTTTAGCTAGCATTGTTTATAATAAATCAAGATTCAAGAACAAATTCAAGAATAAGTGATTTTCAATAGTGAGGATCCGCGGGTTTTGGTGTGGTGTACCCTGTCTTGCGACCCCGAACTCGAAGGTTGACTAGTTTATGACGTTCCAGCAGGACGGCGCTCCTGCTCGTACCAACAAGAAGACACAAGAGTGAATATCACAAAACGTC
Source organism: Allodiplogaster pararmata (assembly GCA_964056735.1). Taxonomy (NCBI): domain Eukaryota; kingdom Metazoa; phylum Nematoda; class Chromadorea; order Rhabditida; family Diplogasteridae; genus Allodiplogaster; species Allodiplogaster pararmata. Next base: position 36,587,428 of record OZ057407.1, on the reverse strand, counting down.
TCCTCTTTCATCGGCGCCGAAGAATGGCCTGTTTATAGTTCAGATTTGGATCCAATGGACTACTCCATCTGGTCCATCCTGGAGAGTGAAGCTTGCGCTAAAACCCACAACTCTTTGTCCGGTCTCAAGACTTCGCTTGAGTGCGAGCTTGGGACCGAATCCCCCCGGAGGTTTTGCGGTCCGGGGTGTCACCCTGTAAACTCATATTAAATGAAAATTCTCAAAAGCTCTATAGAAATACCAATAAAGCTAAATAAAATAATACATATATGAATTTTCTTTCTCTTTCATTTTTTTCTCATTTCTTTCTAGTTGGCTTCACCTTGAAAGGTTGCTTCTGTGTAACAAACGTTCCTCTCTCTCTATTCATCTTGCGCCTTATTTAATGTGATCTGTTCAAATCCAAAAATATAATTTTCATAAAGTCCTTCATGTGTCTAATCAATCTACCTTCGAACGAGCTTTCAAGGATGAATTACGATAGTCTTTCTTGCATGATCCGCACCCGAAACTGGTCCCAATTTCTGGCTTCACTCGGCCAGGCCTGAGCCAGTCTTTGAGACTTCTTTCCGTGAAAAGCTACGTTTGCCAGTCATCTGTACCCAAAAAGCATTTTTTTTTCTCAGATAGCTCTTTTACTTGCTCTATTGCTCACTGAAAGCTCTCTCAATTCAACAATGAAGTCGATTTAGTTTTTAAAAGTCATCCTCAAAAAGCCTTTTTTCGTTCCATCGTTGTAATTACCGTAAATACATTCATGTTTAGCCATATTCTTCAATGATGAATTTATCTGTAGTTTCTGCGAATAATTAAACGCATTAGACATATAGCATTTGAAAAAAATTGCATGTTATTCAATTCCAAGCCCCCGTGCCAGATGATTCAAATCATGAAATGTCCTTGCTGACGAACAGTTATTCATGACGTCAGAAGAAATCGACAATGAAAATCCATTATGACAATGAATGTGATTCAGAAGCCACTCACGATAGGAGACTTGAATTCTGACTATTTTGAACGAACAATACATCAATATTTACCAACATAGTTACAATTAAAGAAAAAAAAAGTAAATTACACGAAGGTGGTCGCTGGTCGAACATGGACAATGAAGGAGTTTATAACTGATGGACTGAGAGATCAGGGGATGGTAGTTCTGTAGCAAGAGCTCCGCCTCGAAGAGCTAGTACTAAATGCAGCACTGATCCTCCTTGCACCTGAAGGTTACTGTATTCATTTACTTAATCAATGAATTATTACATCACTTGCGTAATCATATTATGGTGTAGGTAGTTTTAGTGTATGGGTGACGCTTCTCGAACTTTCTCTAATCGAACCTACACCAAAAAAGGTAATCATAATATGATTACAACGTGCATGTATTATTGAAACACATGACAAAAACACACAAAATGAAAAGATGTCAGGTACACTTGCCAATAAATTCAAAAACTACCGCTCATTCGAGCGATGAGCCTACAACCATGAGTAGTAAACGAGAGGTGGAGAGCAAAATAAAGAGAGACAGGGCAATTTAATAGGTCAACATCTCAAAATGTGCTTGTTTTACATTGTTCCAAGATATCGATTGAATATTCGGTCGATTTAGAAGAACTATTTGTTACGAAAAGTCCAAGTGACTCATGCAGGAAATTAACAGTACAAGTTAATGACGAAGACGTTGTACTTTACAGGCGCTCTGGAGCTGATGCACGTATCATTTTCGGTGGGAAATTATAAAGAAAATAGTGTTAAGTGTTCTAGGATAACACTGTTTTCTGGTCCCATTTCATTTGCAGAGCGTCACCTTGCACTGGACATTTTGCAGAGCGACACTTTGCATCCAAAGTATTTGAAAACTTATGCTCTTGCTAATTCACGAGTGGTGATGGAATTTAGAAATTTAGTCATTGAATTGACAAAAAATGATATGAGAAATTTTCTTATGCGGTCTCTTAAGCCTTCCGGCCTCATTAGCGTAACTTATGCCAAAGCCTAAGCGACAAAACAGTGAATAATAGCTGAAAACAGCTAAGACAATATAGTGTGAATTGCCGGCTGCGAAACTTTTCGGTGCGAAATTTTGGAGACAAAGTGTCGCTCTGCAAAATTCCGGTGCAAGTAACGCTCTGCAAAGTAACCTGTTAACCTGTTTTATTCATCATTTCCGATACGGCCCCTGATCGGAATGTGCATTAAAATGGATTTCTCAATATTGTGTTTTAGATTTAGCCTAGCTAGATGCTGTAAAATTGAAACACAATTCTTTTTTCTCAGTTTAAAACATGTTTCAACAAAACTGTTACATATTCCTTTTCGACGAAAAGATTGTATTTAGCCGTTATACAGTACATATTGCTAAATGTTCCTTTTTGACGGACCTTTTTCAGAAGTAAAGCATTCAAAATCTCACTTTTAGTGCGATTTCCTCGCTTAATATCATTTTTTGCCTTGTATATATATTTAAAAACTTAGTATTTTACGAGTTAGCGATCACCATGCCCTAAGATGCACTACGTATAAGAATAATCATTAATTTTAGCTTTCTAATAAAAAGCTTTCGACGACTCAAGGCTCAAAATTAAAAATTCAATATAAAAATTCTCGCATTAATTGTAGAAAGCTTAGTTTCGCCATAATATCCGCTAGATTGTATTCATAGACGCTCAGATTCATTGTTCGGATTCATTTGTGTTTACCCATGTATTATATAAATATTGTCTATAACGTTATGTATCATCTATGTAATATCTACCACGTTATTCTTTTCGCGTAAATAAAAGTTCAAATGAATTGCGGGCAATGAATTTTAACACCGTTTAATACTAGTCATAGTTGAAATCTGTCTTGATTTTTCAATAGGTCGATTGCCAAAGTAGACGAAAAATTTCCATTTTCAACTTGACGAAACCGATTGAGGCTGAGTTATAACTGAAGAAACGTTCTATCTATGTAGAGAAATTTTTTTAACTTTCACTTTTAGCTGAGAAGATACATTCATTTCAAGTTAGGGAGAGGGTCGGTAGGTCGGTCCAGTAAGGGAGAAGGTCGGTAGGTCGGTCCAGTAAGGGAGAGGGTCGGTAGGTCGGTCCAGTAAAGGAGAGGGTCGGTAGGTCGGTCCAGTAAGGGAGAGGGTCGGTAGGTCGGTCCAGTAAGGGAGAGGGTCGGTAGGTCGGTCCAGTAAGGGAGAGGGTCGGTAGGTCGGTCCAGTAAGGGAGAGGGTCGGTAGGTCGGTCCAGTAAGGGAGAGGGTCGGTAGGTCGGTCCAGTAAGGGAGAGGGTAGGTAGGTTGGTCCAGTAAGGGAGAGGGTCGGTAGGTCGGTCCAGTAAGGGAGAGGGTCGGTAGGTCGGTCCAGTAAGGGAGAGGGTCGGTAGGTCGGTCCAGTAAGGGAGAGGGTCGGTAGGTCGGTCCAGTAAGGGAGAGGGTCGGTAGGTCGGTCCAGTAAGGGAGAGGGTCGGTAGGTCGGTCCAGTAAGGGAGAGGGTCGGTAGGTCGGTCCAGTAAGGGAGAGGGTCGGTAGGTCGGTCCAGTAAGGGAGAGGTCGGTAGGTCGGTCCAGTAAGGGAGAGGGTCGGTAGGTCGGTCCAGTAAGGGAGAGGGTCGGTAGGTCGGTCCAGTAAGGGAGAGGGTCGGTAGGACGGTCCAGTAAGGGAGAGGGTCGGTAGGTCGGTCCAGTAAGGGAGAGGGTCGGTAGGTCGGTCCAGTAAGGGAGAGGGTCGGTAGGTCGGTCCAGTAAGGGAGAGGGTCGGTAGGTCGGTCCAGTAAGGGAGAGGGTCGGTAGGTCGGTCCAGTAAGGGAGAGGGTCGGTAGGTCGGTCCAGTAAGGGAGAGGGTAGGTAGGTTGGTCCAGTAAGGGAGAGGGTCGGTAGGTCGGTCCAGTAAGGGAGAGGGTCGGTAGGTCGGTCCAGTAAGGGAGAGGGTCGGTAGGTCGGTCCAGTAAGGGAGAGGGTCGGTAGGTCGGTCCAGTAAGGGAGAGGGTCGGTAGGTCGGTCCAGTAAGGGAGAGGGTCGGTAGGTCGGTCCAGTAAGGGAGAGGGTCGGTAGGTCGGTCCAGTAAGGGAGAGGTCGGTAGGTCGGTCCAGTAAGGGAGAGGGTCGGTAGGTCGGTTGCCCTAGAAATTTTTTTTGCCGGTTTGCAGTTTACCTATGGTACTCGCTAGTTCTACTATGATTCCAAGAAAAGTATTTTTTTGTAGAACTTGCTCGAAATGGAATTCATGCTCTAATGTGATCTATTTATGATACAACTCTACTTCTTTGAATCACACTAACCATTCTCAATTACACATCGGTACTAATTCGTAAACAAAAGAAGAAAAAACGCTACAACTGTACGGCCTAAAAAGAACTTTCTGGACAGGACCTATGCGAAGAGCAAGCCTTTATAACAGCGACAACTTTATAACAGGTCAAAAATTGCGAAACTATTGGGAATTCAGAACCAGGGTGTTTCTTAGCACCCGCACAACTTTTTTCGAGCGCATAGGTTTTTTAAAATTGCAGAGTTCGACATTCAAATTTTCCAATGATTTTGACTTTCCCTACGAATAATCCGAAGAAAAAAATTTTCAAGCGCATAGGTTTCAATGTTTTTCGGGGTTTTTGAAGAGCGCATAGATTTTTTAATCTGCAGTGCGGGTCAGAGAAACATCCTGTTCAGAACTCTAAAAGAACAGATAACAGTCGTAAGATTCACCGGTACTGAAAAAATTTCTCTGAAACTTGCCTTGTAATCTGCGGCCGATTTGTCATCATTCATCTGTTTTCCACTGAAGATCAATCGTTGTTGCTGCGGCGGGATTCCTTCCTTCTCCTCTACCTCAAACAAAAATCAAATTGTCTTATTTTGAAAATTTATCGTCTTATTTCAAACAAAAAAATCAGAGAATTCAAACTAAGTTTTAAAACCTGATGAACTTCTTCTAAGATTTGAAAAGCCAAGTTACCTTCTCCTTGATCCGCTCAACTTTATCATTAGGCTCTATGTCCAATTCGATTTCTTTCCCTGTGAGGGTCTTTACTTTGATAAGCATCTGAAACAAAACTCAGGCTAAAGTGACGATTTTTTATAGGCACGACCACATAAAAAAGCTTAAACGTAACTGTGAAACATGAAAATGTAAGTAATCAAAACTTTCCCAAATTGACCCATTGTACAGTAGATGACTCGGCGTACCTTTCAACAATTTACTGAAAAAATCGTTTTGTTATCAATATCATAGTCTCAAACTAATATTTATTTTCGTGAGATTTTAATTCACATAGTAAAAATCACTTGTGTGTGAAAGTATTATAAACATCAATTTTCGAAAAGTTTTAACCAAAAGAGAAAAAAGCCTTCAAGAAAATTTAAATTGCCGCTGTTACAGTAATTGTTGCCTCCCTGGCATGTTTTATAGCTCTAAAAATGGCTGCGTAGTTCTTGCGCGTATTTGTTTCATTATTTTCCACTAGTTGAAATTAGTTTTTCTCAGTTCTTCAAATAAAAATTTCTGTTTTTAACCACCCCCCCCCCCTCTTCCAGAGGTTCAAAGGGTCAGATGAGAGTGGTAGCGTAAACTTTTTCTAAGCCTAAGGGTTTTTTAATGTAAAAATGTTTTTTAATGTAAAATTTAATGTAAAAATATTTTTTGTGAATGGAAATGAGTCAGACGTATGACTCATTGAACCTCTGGTGGGTGGGGTGGTTAAACGCAAGAAGTGCCAAACTTTTTCTAAGCCTAAGCGTTTTTAATGTAAAAGTAATTTTTTAATGTAAAATTTTTTTGAAAATGTAAATAAGTCAGATGTATGACCCTAGGAACCTCTGGTAGGGGGGGGGGGGGTTTAACGCAAAAAGTGCCCCTTGGAAAATTCCCTAGAAGTTTCATGTCTCTTTAAAGCGTATAAACCGCGTATTTTTTGCTGCTGTTGATTTGATATAATGTATAAGAATTAACTTTAATTATGATTTAAATACATCCTATTTGCAGAGGGTTAGAGATGGCTCCCAAAGGGAATAATATGATACCGAATGCGCATTTCCACAAGCATTGGCAGAAGCGAATTCGCACCTGGTTCAACCAGCCGGCGCGTAAGCAGCGAAGAAGAGACGCGCGAGTTGCGAAGGCCTCCGCCGTTGCTCCCCGACCCGTCGCCGGTCTTCTCAGGTGAACCGCCGTTAATCAATGAATTTTTTTCGAAAACTTTTTAATGAGTGTCCCTCTCTCTGAAGCATCCTCTACGCTTTTGTGTTACGCTCTTTTGTCAAACTTCTCTTACCGTAATCAAAAGAGCGTAGAAACTAGTAAACAGGATTTGAGCTGATTACGGTAACAAAAGTTTGATAAAAGAGCGTAAGCGTAAAAGGTGAAGTTTGTTAAAAGCCCGACATTTCGTACCCGCGATACTTTGTATGGTAAATTTTGGCCTTGAACAAAGTTATATCTTGTTCGATCTTTGGTCAAAATTCTCATACCGTCATCAGCTCACCGAATCGCAATATACTAGTCCCGTCACTAATTGTTTGATACGGCCTCGTTAGCCTAAACCATAGGTAAAATATGTCTTGATTTTTCAATAAGTCGATCGCTAAAGTTGGCTAAAAGTTTCATTTTCAACTCTACGAAACCGGTTGAGGCTGAGTTATGGCAAATGAAACGCTCTATGGTGAAAAGTGTAATACATTCATTCTGAGTGAGAGGGTCGGTAGGTCGGTCGCCCTCGAAATTTATTTCGCCTGTTGGCAGTTTACCTATGGCCTAAACCGTACGGCCTCGTAAGCGTAAACTATTACTAAGCCTAAGCGTATTTTAATGTGAAACAAACATGAATTCAACAACATGCGAAGTTTGACGGAAGAGCGAACAATCTAGTAAATTGCAATTCGGTGAGCTGATTACGGTATGAGAAGTTTGACGGGAGAGACAAGAGCGAACAGAAGATAACTTTGTTAAAGGGCCAGAACTTTGTTCTAAAAAACTTTTTAAACTTTTTTTTCGCTCATGGTTTAGGTAAAGATTACGCTAACGAGGCCGTACAGCTTAAGAGTTGAGACCGTTTGACAAAAATTTCTCACAATATAATTTTTTGCCAATTTGATTATGGGTACAAACAGGGGTTGAATGGAGCCGCCCTATTTGGGTTTACATGTATCCGCCGCTCAAAGTTTGGAGGAAAAAAGAAGAGGGGATGAAGGAAAAGGGTAAGAAAAGAGAGTTCAAAGTTCAAGAGTTTTTTTGACAATAGTGTGTGTACATGTATCCGCCGGAGGGACCGATCCGGCGGATATATTTAACCCCTGGGGTTACAAAGTGTCGCAGTACAAAATGTCGGTGATCCCACTGGAGCCCTTACGGTTTAGAAACGACACATCGTAGTTTTATAAAACAACCATTTGCTTAGATAAAAATAAAATTTACTTGCAACAACGTTTTCATTGATTTTCTTCATAGTATTCCATATATTATAGATCATATATGTATGTCAATCGAAGTCTGATTTTCTTCGTTTTCAAACGTGATAATTTTTGTTCAACTTTTTTTTGAAAGGTATTAATTGAACGGTATTAAATAAAGTTTTTAGCAATACTCGGGAATCGAAATTCGATTCGAAAAAGAGATTGAATACGATATTTTGTGACACCTCGCTCTTCATTAATTCCTACGCGTGTTTAATGACTATGTTAAGAGAAGACGCGGGGGCCTTCCACTTCATAGCCCAATTGATTTAATTTTCTCTTTATTCTTCGAAACATGTAACATATATATCGAGAATGTGTGTTGTTGACAGGGTTTAAATAGTAACCGGATCGGTCCCTCCGGCGGATACATGTACACACACTATTGACAAAAAACTCCCTCTCTTTTCTTACTTTTTTCCTTCATCCCCTCTTCTTTTTTCCTCCAAACTTTGAGCGGCGGATACATGTAAACCCAAATAGGGCGGCTCCATTTAACCCCTGGTTGTTGAGTAATTATCATTTTTCAGAGCTGGTCATAACTTGTGTAACTCACTGAAAAGAATGGAGAGAAGTTCAGTCACAATTGAGAGTTTAACAATTACATCCTAAAAACCATGAGCCACTCACCCAAAATATACCTATCAATACAGTCCATGTTCTCGAACCTATCCCCCTCAACCTTCCTCCGAAGCAATTCAAAGTAACATGGAATAAATGAAATGAAACATGTATATACCATACTGAATAGGAACAAAAAAATTTATAAGTGAGTTTTTATGATGGAGGTTTTTTACTTCTTTGTTACATCGGATGAAGAAATTTGAAGAATAGCATGTATTGAATGAGATAATTTTATCTCATATTTTAGCTCAAGAGCCTTTTAAGAATTGCAATCGAGTAAACCTGGATTGCTCTTGAGGTATGTCAGTAAGCTGTTAGGTAAACTACCAACTTGCTGAACTGTTTTCTAAGCGACCGACCTTCCGCCCCTTCCCTCCATAGAGCCTCAATTGTTTTCAGGGCTTTTCTGAGTGTTCAATTTAAAAAAAATTATTCTTCTAAATAAAAAGCTTAATAGTCAACTTTTAAATCTATTCTGGCGATCGATCTATTATTGAGTCAAGGTATATTTAACCTTTGCTTATGATCTATAGCAAGATTGTAAAGTGGTTGTTAAATCGGCATAGATAACCCGTGCAACAACGGAATACTTGCAAACGGAAACTTTAGTAGTGATATAAATCAGCTTCATGGTCCTACCAGGGTAGGTCTGTCCTGCATCTCAGGGGAGCGCGTACCCTGCCGCGAGGCGGGAACAAGCGCGAGGAAAATTTTTTATTATAAATCAGCTTCATGTTGTCAGGGCTGCGGTTCGATGCACCTCTCAACGCTACAACAGACGCATCCGCCTCGGCCGAGGTTTCACCCTGCAAGAACTGAAGGAGGCAGGCATCTCTAAGACTCAGGCCCCCACCATTGGAATCGCCGTGGATTTCAGGAGGACGAACAAGTCTCTCGAAGGACTCCAGGTTCGACTTCACTCTTCTAAACAATTTGTTTTATTCGATCCATGATTCACAATTGGCGCAGCATTCTGTAGAGAATCCGCTGGTTTATAGAAGTTGAATATGCTTGACTACCCTGGTTTATAGAAGTTGAATATGCTTGACTACCCTCAGCGCTTGACTCGGTAGGAATTTGTCGTCGATACGAACATTCCTCTTCGTATTGAGAAAATAGATATGTACGTTTCAGTTACAAAATCTTCCGCTCGTAGACATAGGAAGACGAGATCAGGAGTTAAATAGTCATGTCCGACCTTCTGTCGGCGGGCCTCTGTTTTTCAAAATCCTAAGGAGGGACCCTTATATGAAAACTTTTTCCGCTTTTTGCGGGTGTCTGTACCTTTTTCTTGAACACTAAAAAACCCCTGGACGAGGTCTATTTATTTCAAATGGAAAAATCACATGTTGCAATTTCAGCCGGAATATCGTATTCTATTTTGTGAAAGTTTAACTGTCCATTGTGTTAATGAATAGAATGGGTGCAAGTAAACAGAAAAATCAGCATTAACATGCATCAGATAATTTCAAGCTATAAAACTTGGTTACAAACGTTTGTCTCAAGTTGAGAAGAGTAAAATCGAAGAAACAAGTTGGACTTGGTGCGCGCAAGTTACTACGGTTTTTATTTGTCATATTGTTCGATTTCTCTCTGTTGTTTTTTTATTGCTTGCTTAATTCTCGTTATTCTAGGATGAATGCACGGTTTATTTTTTGAATGCAAGTGATTTATGCCGGATTTTCAATCGCTTTCTGAAGTCTCTGGTTATGGTACGATAAAGTAGAAGGTTCAAATCAGAAGTTATTGTTTCACCTAAAGTGCGGGAAACGTTTTTGACTCCAAAATGATGGTGATAGAAAGTTACATGATTTTCATTATGAAACAAGGCCCCTTGAATGAGCTACATAGATGCAAGGGCAGCTTTTTATCAATCAAAAATATTTTGCTCGAAAAAACGGTATTTTTCGAAGTTTTTAACAGCGCCTTTTCAAAAGTTTTTTTAATAATTAAAAATAAAATGTTGTTACAATGGACCCACCCTTTTTGCATTTTTCTAAATTATTTATTCCGTTTCTCTTCTCGGAGGATCTTGCCTATCAATAAGATGGTTTAAAAAAGTTCTCGAAAGCAAGACGAGCAAACAATTTACTCATTTGTCTTTGCAGGCAAACGTCGCCCGTCTGAAGGCGTACAAGTCGAAGCTGATTCTCTTCCCTAAGAAGCTCAGCAAGCCCACCAAGAGCGACAGCTCTGTCAGTTATTCTTCTTAATCTTGTCATCATTGCTCAATGTGATGGTGCTGACAGTAATGTTGACAAGAGCGGTTTGCTTTTTCCAACATAGTTAATAATACGATAATTTAAATAGATGATAGTTTACAAAAGAACAAAAGCTGTTCATGAAAGCTTTCTTCATGTGTCTATAAAAAAAACTATCAAAGGTGCTCGTGGTCAGGGGTTTTTTAGTGTGAAAGAAAAGGGACAGACGCCCGCCGAAGGCGGAAAAATTTTTTTCACATAAGGGTCCCCCCTTACGATTTGGAAAAACAGAGGCCCGCCGAAGGCGGAAAATTTTTTTCACATAAGGGACCCCCCTTACGATTTGGAAAAACAGAGGCCCGCCGAAGGCGGAAAATTTTTTATTCACATAAGGGTCCCCCCTTACGATTTGGAAAAACAGAGGCCCGCCGAAGGCGGAAAATTTTTTTCACATAAGGGTCCCCCCTTATGAAAAAAAAACAGAAGCCCGCTGAAGGCGAACAATTTTTTTCACATAAGGGTCGCCCCTTACGATTTGGAAAACACAGAGGCCCGCCGAAGGCGGAAATTTTTTTTTACATAAGGTCCCCCCTTAGGGGTGAAAAATTTTTTTCTTTTTTTTCTCACATAAGGGTCCCACTCACCTTTTTTCACATAAGGGTCCCCCCCTAAAGATTTGGAACACAGAGGCCCGCCGACAGAAGATCTGTCATGACTAAATAACCCCTGCTCGTGAAAAATACTCTACTGAACTTTTCAACAGAAGAAGTAGAAGTCAATCATATACTCCTACTCCTGTTACTGTTCCAAGCTAACAACGACGATTACAGCCCGAAGAGCTCAAAGTGGCGGCGCAACTTCGCGGCAAGATCCTCCCGCCTAGGACGAGAGTCTACCGGGAGAAAGCTCGTTTTATCACTGAGGCTGAGAGAAAGGTTACTAGTCAGACTTTTGAACTAACCGCAGTGATTGCGTGCAATGAGAAAAAAGAAGCTCTAATTTTTTATCACCAACATTTTTTTGTTGAGCGTAGGGATTGGCCTATAGATTTAACCGCGGTGGTAGTCGAAGAAGAAGACCCTGTTTACATTGTTAGTTTTTAGAATTTCAGTTGTGTTGAGCGGAAAACAACAGTATTTAGCATACATTTAGCATACACAACACCAAAAACACTTTTTAATATATATAAAAATGAGGAAGTTCTAATCTGTCCACTTTATGAAGGGTCTTTTTTGTCGTTTAAATGAGTATTTCGATGAAGAGATAGCACCTAAACAATTCCTATCTGCAAAGTATTGGACATAGGAGATTAGCCCTTTCAGTTATAGAAATTTTATCGGTTTGTGCGTTAAATTGGAAGTAAAAGAATCCAGGTTGAACATGTTCATCCGAGCGTTGCACTTTAGTGATCAGAGTAATCAAAAAGGTGTTGGAGGCTGATTGTGGTGATTTAGATCCCAAACTTTGTTTGTTTAAGCCATTACTAAAGCACGCTTGCGTGGCGTGCTTTAGTAATGACCTTTGTTTAACGTGTTGGATAGTAGACATGATGTTGGTTGGAAGGATTAGTTGGAACGAGTTGTGATTCCAGGTGGAAGTGTTCCGTCACCTTCGTCGTCTGCGCGCAGACAAGAAATACGCAGGAAAGAGGGAGAAGAAAGCGAAGGAAGCCGCTGATGATGGAGGAATTGGGAAGGGCAAGTAAAGAAAGTGGAGGAGAAGAGAAGACGGCTCTTGTTTTGTTGGTGTCGTATAAATTGTTATTATTCTCTGAATACGCAATTTATTGTGTAGAACATGGGAATACATGGAAAGGCCAATATCAATGAAAAGTTTGGAGAGAAATTCACAGATTTGAATGCTGCTTAACCGAAATAAAAACGGTGAATTCAAAATATTGCCCGAGAGCTTAGTTTGTTAACAAGTTCATTTCAAATATACAGCAAGAAAGGATGTTTAAATGAGGATGAAAGAATGGAACGTAGCATGGATGAAAATCCGAAAAAAGATGGGAGTAATATTCTGGATAATGAATGAATTTGCTAGATCGCAAGCTAATTGGTTTCTTCAAACTGTTAGTAGATTTTCTTTTTTTCAAGATTTTTCAAGGAAGATATATATTCAAGATTTCGCGAAGATGAATGTGAAGGGTATAGTCCGGGCGTGGCATAGTGGTAGTGTGATAGACCATTGTGCGAAGAGTCCCGAGTTCGACTCCCACCCCGGACAGATCCACCCAAACCAAGGGGGTTAAGAAATGTTGGTAGTGCTCATGCACGAATCTGACTCTCCCCACTGCTGCTAATCACACTAGCAGTGATCTAGCAGGCAGCCACTGGTTCTACCAGGATAGCTCTGTCCTGCATCTCAGGGGAGCGCGTACCCTGCCGCGAGGCGGGAACAAGCGCGAGGAAGAAGAAGAATGTGAAGGGTATCAAGATTAGGACTTACCACGGATCATTGGCTCAGGTCTTGGACAGTTGGGCCGCTACTTGTTAAGGACTTGGAGAACAGAAAACACTGGTTGAGGGGTTGGAGAACGTGGAACATTGGTTTAGAATGGAAAATGTTGTATAACTTGAATAAAATGGATCACTGGTGTGATACTTGAGAGCAGGGGATTTTAGTGTTGAAGAAAAAGGTACGGACGCCCGCCAATAGCGGAAAAAAGTTTTTCACCTAAGGTTCCCTTTTGATAAAAAAAACAGAGGCACGAAAAAAATTTTGTTTCACATCAGGTTCCTCTCACGATTTTACAAAACAGAGGCGCTCCAACAGAAGGTCTGACATGACCCCTTCTTGAGAGAACTAGGGCCAGGTTCAAAGACTCAGATAAGGGCTTCATAATAAGGGTATCAATGACACGGGCAAATGTTTACATGGGTGTTGATCACCTAAGAAGTGCATGTGAATCATCCGAGGAATGTTTGCAGCAATAAAACTTATTTGGTTTTCTAGAGATATACATGATAAAGAAGATTGCTTGAGGAAGGAGGAGAGTGATGCGAGAAGTTGTAAAGTTTAAACTAACAAAATTAGTAGAGGAAAGAAAACGAGCTTTGTTCTTGGAATAAAGAATGAATGAATGAATAAGTTATGTATACTAATTCTGATTGCAAGTATAAAACATATGAGTTCAAGAAGGAAGGACTTCATGGAAGATCAACAAAAAACAAGCAGTTCAATTTGTTATACATTAACATACATAAGAGAATCAGATGAAGAATTTGAAGTGAGCGGAGTGGCAGAATTTCACGCTGTCCCGTCTTTGTGCTCCTAAACAAGATGAGTGTCGTTGACGAAGTTGAACACAGCAGGCATCTATCACAAACCATACACACGATTTACCAGAAGGACATGCTATCACTAATTGAAAATGGTCTTTTGAGTTGGAACCCTTGGAGGGTTGGTGCTAGCTGCTGTTTTTGCAGAGTAGATATCATTCTCATGTCTAAACCCTTGGTCAAGTGATGGGAGCTTTCCATCGTTAAAAAAGTGGCTTATGAATGATGGTTGAAGTTGGAAAACGCAAAAGGTCTGTCAATGAGCAGACTCCTACCCAAAACTTTTTAGTCTCACTTAAAACCGAAGAGATACAAATGACAGATTGAGTGGGACTTTTTTCATAACAGCTGCTAGATCTACATATGTAGAATATCCACTCTCCGAACGCATGCTTACATATGCACCCTTTTTGTGACCTCAGCGTTGTGCCGTTTTTACAAACAAGCCTTGGCGGAAATAAAGATCTGCGAACTATAAGAAAAGGGGTCGGAGCTCGCTGTGCTCTACACACATTGAAGAGTATGAGAAAAAAGAAAGAAAACACAAATGCACAGAACCAAACACTATTGAAGCGTACAACTACTAAGTCAAGATTCGTATTCCTGTCCGAATGCTCAAGGGAAGTGTCTGACAGTAGATCATGCACGTATCAAATAGTCCTAAATAGCTATAGAACATATCAAGCTGGAGAAAAAGAAGTTCTCCAGCAAGAAGTGGGTCTATCGCACGTGTACCACATAGAATACCGTCATGACAAGCGTATTGTCTCACGCTCTGCTCAAGTTGATGGGTCGCCGAGGGCTGCGCGCGGATACAGGCTGTCATTGACTGGCTTTTGTGTGCTCGGAAAAGAGTGGGTTTACTGTAGGATTAAAAAGATGTGGTGCGCCCGTGTTGGCTCTCGCTCGCTCGTTCCCCCTCTTTTTTTCTCTGAGTTATGGTCATTTTCGTAAGGCGCCGTGCACCTTATCGTATGTGTCTTTATTCTTGTAAGCAGCGACGTAGCCAGTGTTTTCGACGGCGTCCACGCGACCCGCCTTCCCCTTTCCCTTGCCCTCGGCGTCAAAGCGCTCTTTGTGCGCACCGGTATACTGAAATCAAAAAAAAATTGGTGTGATATTACATGAGTATATTGGTGAGGTTTGCTTGAAAAATTGGTGTGAACACTGAAATTATTGTGATTTTTTTAAAAATTATAACATTCTTAGAATAGTCTGTAAAGATGTAATGTGGGCATGGAATATATAAGTTTAGGAACAGCTGGGTAAAGTGTTAATCTTATAATAACCGGTACAACTTTAATTTATCGGCTCTGCTAAGTCCCTTTTCTTATAACTTTTAAAGTTGGTTTATCTACAATAGTCATGCGCTAAATTTAGTGTAGAAGGCTCGATCGAACCCAGCCATCTCTCTACCTGGTTGAACGAGCGTCTTAACTCAACAAGGCTCGATCGAATCCAGCCATCTACCTGGTTGAACGAGCGTGTTAACTCAACAAGGCTCGATCGAACCCAGCCATCTCTCTACCTGGTTGAACGAGCGTGTTAACTCAACAAGGCTCGATCGAACCCAGCCATCTCTACCTGGTTGAACGAGCGTCTTAACTCAACAAGACTCGATCGAACCCAGCCATCTCTCTACCTGGTTGAACGAGCGTGTTAACTCAATAAGGCTCGATCGAACCCAGCCATCTCTTTACCTGGTTGAACGAGCGTGTTAACTCAACAAGGCTCGATCGAACCCAGCCATCTCTCTACCTGGTTGAACGAGTGTGTTAACTCAACAAGGCTCGATCGAACCCAGCCATCTCTTTACCTGGTTGAACGAGCGTGTTAACTCAACAAGGCTCGATCGAACCCAGCCATCTCTCTACCTGGTTGAACGAGCGTGTTAACTCAACGAAAACGAGGACACATTGCTAATTCGTTGCTTGAAAAAATATGAACAGTTGTTATACCTTGGTATGGTCCGTGAGTCTAGAATAGACCCCATCTGCATTAGCCTTGGCAGCTGAATTTAACGTTGGCGCTTCAAGCTTTGCGAGCTTCTCCACAATCTCGTCTAGCTCTTCCTTCAAGATGGAACTATTTCCCGTTGAACTTACTATCATATTTGCTTGAGTGTTATTGACTTGCCCATCTAGAGATTGTAGATGAATAAGTAGAAACTCAAATTGAAATGAAAAACTTTTCTTTAAATTTGGCATCTCTAGACTCTCTTTCGCTCACAATTTCATGTCATTTAGATCAATTATTCTGATGAACCTTCCAATTATGATGGATGAGACCTCGAAAAAAAACTCCATTGAATTCGCGCATTTCTTATCGATTAAATTCAGTTCGAAGATGCTCTTGATTTCACTGTTAAGATTAAGGAAACTTTTTTTCAAGAAAAAAAATAGTGTGATTGTACTGATTTCTTGCTTCACGATGATCCCATTGTTTCTTGATATTTTGCTCATAGTGTTAAAGGGGATGTACTGCAACAATTATTCTCTGAATTACACTCTTACTCTAGAGTTGACTCTGACAGATGGCTGTCTGTCCAATCAAGGCTTGTCAAGCGGGTTCGAAGACCAGAAATCCATTATTCAGCCTTTCCTAGCGCGCTTTGCCTCTAAATCTCTCTCTTTTGCCTTTTCAGTTTATTTCTTTTATGTCTCTGATCTTCTTGTCTACTCCCTTCATCTTCCAAACGCAAGCGCTTGTTTTCCTTTCGCAGTCTGGATACTCATTATGTCATGCTATTATTTATTGCGGTTGGTAGAGCTCCGGAACACAGATCTTCCTGCAGAACGGATACTCATGGACATCTTCTAATGATCCCAGGACAATGTTCTCGCTCACTTCAAAATATGGAATTAACGGCCAGAGACTCAAGTCCTAAATCCCCTCCCTTTTTTGATGATTAGTGTGTCATAGAGGTGTTATAATCCAACCTGAACAGTGTTTTTCGTGTGCGATGCCCGGTCCTCGGCGACCCTAACAAGTACTTGCTTCGTCTCCGCGAAATTTGCCTTCTTCTTTGTGCTTAAAAGAAAGAAAATAATAAACGAAATTTACGGTCTCGGCAATGACTTGGACATTTTGAGGTCGTAACGTCCAGGCAAAGATCGACATTCAGTCTGCATTCTACGTTCTCATCCTTATCAAGAACCAGAGAATTAGATTTAATCGCTTGAATCGCATCATGTCCGATGAAATCGATTATGAAACGGTTGTACTTTAACGAAATTCATTATTTCGTCATACATCACTGTTCTGTCTGTTCCGTGGCAAGTGAAGTTATTTAGGACGCTCTCTCTTACTTCAAGAGAATGCGTGCCGCATGAGCCATTCAAGAGAAACGAGCCATTGACCTTTTGCATATCTTTATCCCACGGAGCAGAATTCATCTTTGAAATTGTAATGACTTCGCGTAAGATGAGAAATAAACGACTGGGTTCAATTTCGGTAAAACAAAACTGTCTTGTCCGTGCCATAATCAACGCGTAGGATATACAAAAAAAAACTGGGATGTCACTCGCAACTTTTCACAGTAGGTCTCACGTTAGACCGGCATTTCTGAACCAACCTTACATACCTTAAAATTGGATGAAATCAGAATTTATAGTCTGTAGTGATATTTAACGAAACAAAATTATTTAACTGAGAGACCTAAATGGCTTCAGAAACGTACCCAGTGACTTTGGAGAAGGCGATACCAGTCACCGTCGTAGTCACTCCTTTTGGATCGATCACTCCCGCATCCTTCAGCCATTTGTCGAAGTTCTTTCCGGTCATGGTGTCTCCGGTGGCTGCGGTGTTGCCAAACTTAGAGAAGGCTTCCCATCTGTAATTCAGAATTATGAGTGACTGAAAGAGAATCCCTTGAGCCAATTCGGTTTAGGATCAGGGTGTTTCTCTGACCCGCACTGCGGGTAAAAAAAATCTATGTGCCCTTCGAAAACCTAGAAAAACATTGAAATCTATGCGCTTGAAAAAAATTGTTTCTAGGACTATTTGTAGGGAAATTCCAAATTATTGGAGAAAAAAATTGAATGTTGAACTCTGAAATTTCAAAAATCTAGGCGCTCGAAAAAAGTTGTGCGGGTGCTAAGAAACACCCTGATTAGGATTGTTGTACTTTTTAAAACCCTTTCTGAAAACCAGCTTCTACGCTTTTAACCTGTTTTTTTTTTCCATTAAGAATCACATGATGTAGATATTGTATTCATGTACCTTTCATTCTAGCACTTGTCTGTCTTATTGTGAGTTTCTTCCGACAAAAAAAGACTACCATTTCAATTCTTCGTATAGAATGAGAACATAAGGTGGAAAATTCTGCCTTCAAGGTTTCATAGCAACCAGAAAGGATGGCCACAAAGAGAAAACAAGACAGAAATGCCGTTTATTATCAAAGACACTTATGTCTACGTTGAAAAAGTTGAATCGAATTCGGAGGAAAATAAAGGGACGACTGTGATATAAATAATAATAATAATAATCAAGTAGAATATTACTCAGAAGACTCGAGAAGGAAGAAAAAAGTTCAAATATGAATTACAGTGAGGTTATCCATTGCAACGAGACAGATTTCTTGAATCAAAAAGTCAACCAAACTCCAACTAACTTCTTTTTCACCTCCTTTCCGTCCCATTTGAACTCCAGTTCAGACTTGTCAGACATCGCTAATCACTCAAAAATAAATGTGTTTATATTTCAAACATCGAATACTTACGTGTACATAAAATTTTATAAACACTTCATCGATGTTCATGACATGTAGCACAACGTAAAAAAATTTTTGTTTATATTTAAATGATAGGTCGAATTGAAGCAGAAAATTTTTATCAGCAATTCTGATTCCTCTCATGAGCCATCAACATTGCTAATCAGACGCAACGATGGTGCTAGAGAACTAATGAGGGAGGATTCGAAAATCCAAGGCATCGTGAAAACTAAACAACTGTGTGATTATTATCGGAAATCGACCACATTTGTTGAATTTTCGTGTTGTTGAACATGAAGTTTCAACATACTGAGCAGGCCTAACGTAATCCATCTTAGTGATATAACTATGATTCCGGTGAAGAAGTTCTTGTGACTATCACAGCTGAATCATGAAAGTCATGATGCTTTTTTCATACATACTATAAAAAAACTAGTAAATGAATGCCTATTTTTCGTAATTGATTTGATGTTGTCTACTTGACTTACGCGACTTCTAGTCAGTCGAAAGAAAGTAGATATCTTCTCAATATCTGCCTTTTTGAGCGTTGCATGAAATATCGTACGCTACAAATCGTGTTTTATGGTTTGTCTTGTCTACGTTTATAACACAACGGAAATTAGAAAGGGAAAAGGAAGCGAATAACTCAGAGAAAAGAAACTACAACAGCATATTAAGCAGTGGTGGTGAGTGATCGATTGTATATCTTCTGTGTTGTTGATTTTCAAGGTGCTTCTGGCCAACCGCACAGAAAAGGGTCAGAAAATTTAAAATAAGGACTAAGTAATTAGGTATGCGAATTAAAATAAGGACTAAGTAATTAGGTATGAGAATTAAAATAAGGACTAAGTAATTAGGTATGCGAATTCTTCTCTCTTTGAACTCCGGTAAACTATAGAAGATTCTGGGTTTTATATCGCATCCTCTTTCTTTGACGGAAAATGCAGTTCTTGAACGCTGAGAAGAAAGACAGTGAGCCAAGTCTTATAAAAGGAAAATGCGATGAAAAACCAAGAATCTATTATTTTGGAGCTCGGGAAAGAAATGAACTGTCTCACTTAATTATTTAAGCCATTATTATTTAAGCCTCAGGAAGTCGCTTGGACCAAAAGACAACACCAAACAGGAGAAGCCTCAGGAAGTCGCTTGGACCAAAAGACAACACCAAACAGGAGAAGCCTCAGGAAGTCGCTTGGACCAAAAGACAACACCAAACAGGAGAAGCCTCAGGAAGTCGCTTGGACCAAAAGACAACACCAAACAGGAGAAGCCTCAGGAAGTCGCTTGGACCAAAAGACAACACCAAACAGGAGAAGCCTCAGGAAGTCGCTTGGACCAAAAGACAACACCAAACAGGAGAAGCCTCAGGAAGTCGCTTGGACCAAAAGACAACACCAAACAGGAGAAGCCTCAGGAAGTCGCTTGGACCAAAAGACAACACCAAACAGGAGAAGCCTCAGGAAGTCGCTTGGACCAAAAGACAACACCAAACAGGAGAAGCCTCAGGAAGTCGCTTGGACCAAAAGACAACACCAAACAGGAGAAGCCTCAGGAAGTCGCTTGGACCAAAAGACAACACCAAACAGGAGAAGCCTCAGGAAGTCGCTTGGACCAAAAGACAACACCAAACAGGAGAAGCCTCAGGAAGTCGCTTGGACCAAAAGACAACACCAAACAGGAGAAGCCTCAGGAAGTCGCTTGGACCAAAAGACAACACCAAACAGGAGAAGCCTCAGGAAGTCGCTTGGACCAAAAGACAACACCAAACAGGAGAAGCCTCAGGAAGTCGCTTGGACCAAAAGACAACACCAAACAGGAGAAGCCTCAGGAAGTCGCTTGGACCAAAAGACAACACCAAACAGGAGAAGCCTCAGGAAGTCGCTTGGACCAAAAGACAACACCAAACAGGAGAAGCCTCAGGAAGTCGCTTGGACCAAAAGACAACACCAAACAGGAGAAGCCTCAGGAAGTCGCTTGGACCAAAAGACAACACCAAACAGGAGAAGCCTCAGGAAGTCGCTTGGACCAAAAGACAACACCAAACAGGAGAAGCCTCAGGAAGTCGCTTGGACCAAAAGACAACACCAAACAGGAGAAGCCTCAGGAAGTCGCTTGGACCAAAAGACAACACCAAACAGGAGAAGCCTCAGGAAGTCGCTTGGACCAAAAGACAACACCAAACAGGAGAAGCCTCAGGAAGTCGCTTGGACCAAAAGACAACACCAAACAGGAGAAGCCTCAGGAAGTCGCTTGGACCAAAAGACAACACCAAACAGGAGAAGCCTCAGGAAGTCGCTTGGACCAAAAGACAACACCAAACAGGAGAAGCCTCAGGAAGTCGCTTGGACCAAAAGACAACACCAAACAGGAGAAGCCTCAGGAAGTCGCTTGGACCAAAAGACAACACCAAACAGGAGAAGCCTCAGGAAGTCGCTTGGACCAAAAGACAACACCAAACAGGAGAAGCCTCAGGAAGTCGCTTGGACCAAAAGACAACACCAAACAGGAGAAGCCTCAGGAAGTCGCTTGGACCAAAAGACAACACCAAACAGGAGAAGCCTCAGGAAGTCGCTTGGACCAAAAGACAACACCAAACAGGAGAAGCCTCAGGAAGTCGCTTGGACCAAAAGACAACACCAAACAGGAGAAGCCTCAGGAAGTCGCTTGGACCAAAAGACAACACCAAACAGGAGAAGCCTCAGGAAGTCGCTTGGACCAAAAGACAACACCAAACAGGAGAAGCCTCAGGAAGTCGCTTGGACCAAAAGACAACACCAAACAGGAGAAGCCTCAGGAAGTCGCTTGGACCAAAAGACAACACCAAACAGGAGAAGCCTCAGGAAGTCGCTTGGACCAAAAGACAACACCAAACAGGAGAAGCCTCAGGAAGTCGCTTGGACCAAAAGACAACACCAAACAGGAGAAGCCTCAGGAAGTCGCTTGGACCAAAAGACAACACCAAACAGGAGAACCGTTCCATTACATGATGGAATCATCATCAGTTATGCATACAGAAGATTCATTTCTCAAGAAGAGGTTCTAGTTGTTCCTACAGAATAATTACATAGAGGGAGAACGAAAAGGGTCAGAAAAAGAAGTAACAGAAAAAAGGAAGCAGAGAGAAAGAAGAATAGAGATAGAGTATTTGAAATTTACTGAAAGACGTAGAAATAGGGAAAAAATGAAGAATAATAAGAAAATTAAAAATAGCTGAGACATCAAAGTACATGCGAACCAGAGAGGTGGACAGAGACAAAAAAGTTGACAGAGATAAATAGAATGGAAATAGAGAGATCGGCGGAAGGCAATGAGCCAGCCTTGAGTGATACTTGAGAGTGCATTTGGTCTGCATTAGATGTTCTCCCTGGCCAGTTGCCAACTTTTTATTGTTTTGAAATTGACATGGAGTCTTTTGAGTAGATGGAGAAAGAGGGAAGCTGTGCCTTCGCGCATCGGAATCGATAAGGATGACTAGTATGTTTCGGTTATGTGTACAAGAAGAGAAATAGAGATTACAGAAATACATAGATGCGAGGGCAGTTCTGGAAAACCCAAAAATTAAGAGAGCTGTTGGCAGATGAGGAGAGAGGGAGAAAAAGAAGAAAAAGAGAACTAGTGAAAAAAACATTAAAATCAAAAGAGCAACCTTCGAAGCTCATTATAGGAGAACAGCGGGAAATAGCATGAAAAACGAGCGGTAAACGAAGAAAAACATGAAAACCGAGCGGTAAACGAGGAAAAACATGAAAAACGAGCGGCAAACGAGGAAAAACATGAAAAACGAGCGGTAAAGGTACATAGAGGAGGATTGCAAGGGAGGAATGAGAGACTGGAGACTCTGCTAGAGAAAAGGAGGATTTCAAAGAAACGGAAAGTGAAAATAAGTTCGAAAAGTAAAGGTGTTTAGAAAGAGAGAAAGAGAATGAAAAAGCAGGACGGAGAAAAAATTGGAAGATGCAGATAGAAAAAGGGTAAGATGTTGGGAGAGGCAGACAAATAAGAAGTTCTCGAGAGAAAAATGAAAGAGAGAAAAAAGAAAGTAGAGAATGAATTACAGAGGGCACGGAAACCTGGTTCTTGTCGAGGGAAGAATAGCGGAAAATATTAGCGGAGAGTAGTGAAGAGCATCTTCATTCGTATGTTGCGAAACACATGATGAGGGCACGTTTTTTATATACTCGCGATGATTTTCGTTGTTCCACCCCTGCTTCATTTTTTCTGACTACTTGAATCCTCTTCATTCTCTCAGTGTCTCCTTATCTCTACTAGAGTCTCTGCCTCATTCATGACCAGTTTCTCTCTATCTCTTTTAGTCCTTCGTTCAGTATTGCGAAATTTAAAAAGAAAGAGAAGCTTTTATAAAAATTCCGAAAATTTTAAAAACATTTTTGTAAGTATTACTCTGAGAGGCTGCTTTTGAAAGCTCTAAGCAAACATTGGAACAGTTCATGATGCCGAACGCTCTTGAAGGATGGAAAACATAAGGAAGCATAAGCCTCATTAGAAATAACATTGAAGATAAGGATTGAGTTCCTTGGAGATGAATGAGAGGAGGGAGACAATAGAAAGAGTATTTCGGCCAGTTATTCATCGGGACACAGAAAATTCAATTTTGACCTAATTTTCCGAATCAGGTTTGGGGACTTCCATTTTTTAGACTTCATGATTTACTGGGTTTACAATTAATGAGTCAAGCTCGTTATGCAAGAAATTAGAGAAAGAACATAAATTATTATAGTTTATTGAATCATTGATTACAGAATGAGTCTGGTGCTTTTCCGGTGGTTAGAATGAAACTTTGAAAGGTGGGATCTCTCATTCTCTTCATTTATCTTCATCGTTTTCGTCTCTGTTTCTCTCACTCTCTTCCATTCTATTTATATTTCCCTTTCCTCTTACATTAACAAAGTATGAACATTCTTGCAGTGAAAAATTTGTAGAGATTCTGACGGTGTGAAGAATGATGCACTCAAACATTCCAAATAAGCTTCAGGTTGAGTTATTCAACAACAAAAAACATGAAGTAATCATAGTCGAGGAACAACGACACACATTTTAAAGTACGCGATAAGAATTTCAGGGACTGCAAGAGAAAAACAGTGATACAGAGAGAGAGAGAGAGAGAGAGAGAGAGAGAGAGAGAGAGAGAGAGAGAGAGAGAGAGAAAACAGAGAGAGAGAGGACAAAGACGTGATTGCGTTTCCAACTGATGTAGCCTACGGCAACGTCCCAACATGGAAGAGTCGGCCGCATCACAAAAGGAATGGAAGAGGCATGCCGATGAAAACGCGGCGAGAAATAGGAAACGACGGAATGTGAAAGAAATTACTATGTAAAGAGAGAGCAGTAGAATGTTGCTTTAAAAGAGCTTCGAATTTCGCGCGGTTAAGGGTTGTTTTGATGCAGAGATTAGGGTCTGGGGAGGGAAGGAAGAAAGGAAGATACAAATGCATGATGAAGGTAGAGTAAGAGAGTAAGGAGGTTGCAGAGAGAGAGAGAGAGAGAGAGTGAGAGAGAGAGAGAGAGAGAGAGAGAGAGAGAGAGAGAGAGAAGAGAGAGAAGAAGAAGAGATTGAAATAGAGAGAGGAGAGGACGCATGATTTGAAAAAAAGAGAGAAAGAGAATACTGATAAAGTGCAGAAGTGCATATGAAGCGAATGCAAGACACAAATACAACTGAAATTTCGGGGAGCGGGAAAGGAGACATAAAATCTATGCGCTTTCATGTTTGGAATCAATGTCACCATAGCATTCTTCATGAATTGACTGTTATATGTTTTAAAACAGAGGAAAATAAGAGAGATTGAGCGATAGGAAGAGATAAACTGACAGGGTGTGAATAATCGCTTGAGAAGAAAGTGAGTAAAAGAATGGAGAGGTAAAAGAGAAGATAGAGAATACTGGGAAGAGAGATAAGTAAAGGGGAACACATAAAGATAGGCGTGAAAGATACAGATGCGAGTTGAGGGGCGAAAGAAGTAATAAGAAAGAAACTAGGTAAAATATACTTCGATCGAGCTGAACGCATACTCTCTCTCGAGAGTATGTATTCAGTGGACGGAAAACTCGGCTATGTGGAGACAATGTATATTTGTTGGTAATGAACGTGAAGGATACTATATATGGATATGAGAAAGCTTCCGGACGTAGATTGCGCGCGGAAGAGGCGCAAACTTTCTCACGCCGGTGCATTTCTATTCACCTCAGCCCCTTTCTGTATTTCTCTACCCTTTCTATTTATTTCTGCGCCTCTCTAAACTAACCCTTCTCTCTTTCTCTCTCTCTCTCTCTCTCTCTCTCTCTCTCTCTCTCTCTCTCTCTCTCTCTCTCTCTCGGGCACTCACTCTATTTCTTATTCCCCCTACTTCTAAAATATCTCCACAGCCATATCTACCCCTTGAGAAGAGGCGAGTCGAAGAGCCAGAGGAAGGGGCATTGTGAATAGAAGAAACTAGTGAATTTTATTCCCAACCATTCGAGAAACTCTTTTTCTGACAACTTGCCAAAGAACTTATTTGCATTTGTCTGGGGGATATGGGAATACTTGCGAGAAGGATTTTTCCCTTCTTTTCGGTGCATGGAGTGAAACAATTCACTTGAAATCTTCAAATGAAAAGAAAAATTCACAAGTGTAAATAAGAGTATATGTACATTACTCCTCGTTGATCTCAAGTAAAGGATTTTTATAGCGAGCAGATGAGCGGACTGTTCGCAGAAAAATGTGAAAAATTGTCTGGTGTGACGAGAAAACCGAACCCACGGCCTTCGCTTTCCGGGCGATGCTCTTACCCACTGAGCTACACACGCACATATGATAATATACATTTTAAGGCCTATAAAACATGCCCCACTCTCAACACCGAGGTCTCTCGAAATCTAGGGTCAGAGGTCTGATAAATGATAATACATCATATAAAGATAACGATGATACGTTTTGATAAATTTTTTGATAAAATTTTCAATCTGCAATTAACGTTATCGTACTCATTATAGAAATGATGAAATGAATGGAATCTTTCGAGTAAATGTTACTCCAGGACATTTATTATAAACTAGACAACTCAAGCTTGACAACAACAAAAAATAGTGTGTAAATTTAGATACAATGCATGCTGTGATATCATAACTGTGGACGATTTCTCGGTTTGGAGATTATTTTGACAATAAATTTTTTTCTGAAAATCAGGAGTAGTGAAAGGATCATAATAATGCTTAATGGAATGGGATTGAGTTCGCTGGATGACGGAAGAGAGTGCTTTGGTTGAGAAATTAGCCCCAGCGTACGATGTAACCAAACAGATGAAAAATCAATTACTCGATGATTCGCTTTCGATAATAATTTGTGGAGTGACTTGAATGAAAAGCTTAGAAAGTTAAGAATGCATGAGATATAATGTTGAATTGAAACCTTAAAAAAACAGACTGAAAGATATGTATATCCTTCACTATACGAATCGAGGCATCATATTGACATTGCCTACGCACCGGAAATATAGTGAGATTACTAAACAAGCGAAGGTCTCATGCCAGAGGCAGAAGTTCCTTCTGGGGTCTTCCAGAAAGAGGGATAAAGTATAATCCGTTTCTGGCAAACAGATATCTCTCTCTTTCTCTCTTATTTTCTTTATTTATTTCTTTTTTCCTCTATTACCCTCTTTCTCTCAGTTCTTCCTTCCCTAAATATTAAGTTCATGTCCTCATTCTCTTTCAATTTATCTTTCTGTCTCTTAACTTTTTTCTGTGAGTCCGCTTATCTTGTTCAACTCCTCGAGTTGATTCTCTTTTCTCATTTTTCGCTCTCGGTTTGGAAATAGACAATACTTACTCTAATTTTCACTTGTTTCTATTTCACTTTTCCTTGAATTCCCCTTTCTTTCTTGCAGTTCTCTCTTTATCTCTTTTCCTTTTCAAAAAAATGACTCTGTTCCTTTATTCCTGTTGCGAACAGCACAGCATTCAGTCACCCTTAAGCCTGCGAACTATTATCAGTTCAAGACATGCCCTCAAATTATCACCAGGCGTCTTTTTCTATCTTCATTCCATCTCTCAACCCTTTCATCTCTTTTTATCTATCTTGCTCTCTCTCTGCCTCTCTTTTATTCTCTCTCTTTCTCTTTTTAGATTTCTCTCTTTTCCCTGCTTACTCTCCCTGTTATGTTTCTTTTCTTCAAGTATTTTCATGCTTCTTCTTCTTGTGTGGGTAGAGAACCTTGAAAAACTGCCACAAGAAAGGTACTATATCACCCGGGTAGCGCAGAAAGAACAGAAAAGAGCGAGAAAGAGAAATGGGGAGAGAGAAACGGAAAGAAAGGGAGTGGAGAAGTAGAGAGAGAGATAGAGTTAGAGAGAGAGGATAGAGAGAGAGAGAGAGAGTTAGAACGAAATAAACAGAAAGAGAGGTTTAAAGAAAGAGTTAGAGAGATAGGAACAGAGAGCATGAGACCAGAAGAGAGTAAGAGAAAGCATGAGACCAACAGAGAGTAAGAGAAACAAAGAAAAGAAGGCCCATTAAGGGGTCAATTAGTGCCCCAACGGTGCCCTACTCTCTTAAGTACTCACTCGTTCGCTCCAAGCGAAGAAGCAGTCGAAAGATCAGATAACGTCTAGATTATCGGTTTATACATATTTACTGGTAGTGCTAATGTTTGAACGTCCTAGTGAGGAACGGTGGTTGGGTTTTCAATTACTCCTTGAGGCAAGTAATTGTGTCGTTTTCCATTACTTCAAACTTAGCTTCCAGAGACAATGGAACCTATCGAAAACGGACAAAACTTTTACAGATGACCACATAAAGGACGTTTGTCTCCGATTATGTCAATTATGATTGCTATCAAAGAGGAGCACTGTCATTCTGTCAATTAAGACTGTTGTCAAAGAGGAGCACTGTCATTCTGTCAATTATGATTGTTATCAAAGAGAAGCACTGTCTTCGGAAACGAAATTTATAATGATTTTTTGTTTTCATGTTTTGACGAAGAAGTAATACTTTATTGTTAGAGATTTTAGAGATGTTAGAGATCTTTTAACATAAAATTCTTTCATGGAAGGATTGTTGGTGTACCCTCAGCAGAGCTCTTTCTCCAATGAGAAAAAAAAGAGTTGCCTTTTTTGCCAAGTAGTATATTTTTTCTCGTGCAATAGTCAAGTTTAATTTTTCATTGTATTTATTTCATTTTACCAAATCTCTCTATGGACAGGTGCCAAAACCAAATTATGAAACGGTGCTAGATAAGCAACAGATTTCGTCTATAAAAAAACTATTAAAAAACGTCGTCAGCGAAATATTTATCAAAAGTCTCCTATTATTTTTGAACAACAGACGACGCAACAGCAACAGTTTTCACTCTTGAAACGAAATCTCACTTCTGTTCATCATACGTTTATCCAAAGTCGAGATCTCGAAGTTCTTCACGGAGACATATATTTCCAATCATCATCGAAGATACCCTTGTTCATCCTACCCAAAAAGTCCAAACCATCAATTATTACTTCTTCTTCTTTGCCAAGGGCAGCCGATGGGAACCGGGGGACTTGGTCGGTGAGGAGCAGCTCCTCCACTGCTGATGCCTACTCAGTCAAACCAAGTACCGCTCAAGGTAGCCGCTCTCAAATCACTCGCCAAAGCTATCCTTCTGTACTCCTCCCGATCCAATCACGGCCTGGTCCACCGCTATCAAAAAACTCAAACACGCGGATTCGTCACCCGCATGTTCTCTCATCGATCTTGAACTCTGGAAACCGTTGGGCACCCAAGGCTCCCTAGCTCCCAAACTACCCTACAATTGCATTTTTCGAAATGTAGATAAAATATGTATATTAACATGAATGGGAACTTTTGCACTTTAGGGACACCCTCCCATTCATTGTTCTCATTCTTACAGTACTTTAAGGAGAACCAGATGGAGCCGTTCGCTTTTATGGCGGTTCATGTCCGATGAATCGAGAATAAAGCGTTTGAATTAAAATGAATTGAATTGAATATGCAAGTGTGCTCTCTTGAAATTCAGACGTATTGAATCTCTGGTAGGGAAGGGGTTTCATTAAAGTGCAAAAGTGCTCCTGAATGTCTCTCTTGAGAAAGCAAAAGAAGTGTCAAGGCAAAACTCGCTGAGACTTCATGGCATTGCAAAACATGGCCAAAAATGGGTAAACGCTACCGATTCAAGCACAAGAAGAGGTTCAAATCCAGATGTGCACTTTACAAGCACGGATTATGAAAACTCCAAGAAACTTATAAATCATGCAGTGCACCCGTGTTAAGAACGACAGGCGCTCGATGAAGTTTCGGAAAATGATCAAGTTTTTCGATTTTGAGCCAGGGTAAACTGAATATGTAAAGTCCGGAATTTAGAAACAGAAGAAAAAAGAAATTCTAACATGAATGACGGATACTCATCACTGTTTTCATAAACTCAGCAGGGGCTGAGCTCTTGAAAGCCACAACTTCGAAAATCCTAGTAAATAGGGTAAGTCAAATTGAGCTTGCGAAACTTCAGAACTATTACTCCACTTGACTCTTGAATTCAGCTCATTCGAAATGAACGCAAAACATAGAATGCTACCCGTATAAAAACTACAGCTTCTTTTACATTTAATTTCTGGTCAAGGCCTGAATGAGTTACTTCAATTTTTTTTCTTCAATTTAAACGCTTTATCAAGATCAACAAGCCACATCGGGAAATCATCGATTATGGGATCTGAGCGTTGAGCGGAGGTTGAGCGAGGCAAGCAGTAGCGATCGAAGTGCTATTCTTCCTCTTCTGTGCTAATCAAGGCGCTACAATCCCGGAGCGCCAAATCTTCTCGTGAAAGGGCTCTCACAGACGAGGGAAGAGACGGTGCGGGGAGCAACCGCTTACGGAGTGCAAGAAATGAAAAGAAGAAAAGAAGCTTAGTTTTAATATAACTTTTTTCTGAATGTTCACACACAATCATTATAAGAAGCAGGCAAGTCTGACAAGGTTGAAACGCAGTCCTATTCATGAGTCTTCTCCATTAAGTTCCTCATTCGCTTTTCCATTGTTCGTAAGACAATGAACGTAATCGCAGCCCCATGACCTGAAGCATTGACATCTCCGAACAAAGAAGAGTTTGTGCTGAATGTCAAGAAGACTCCAGAGAAGACAATAAAAACTGGCTGATAAGGTTAGCTATAAAGAGAAGCCTGAAGGCGAAGCAGCTAATCAGCTTGCCGACTCTGCAAGATGCTCATCTCATTTGCAGTCCTCTTCTCCCTCTATGCAAGAGCTCAGCCCAGCGAAGAGCCAAGTGTCTACAACTTACGTGGATGCTACAGGAAGAGCACCGAAAGGCATCAGCACAAGTTGGTGATTGCTCAAGGGTAGAAGTGGTCTCTATTTGAATAGCAAAAGCGCAAGTTGGTTCTTTTTGTAGTGGACTAATGACACGAAAAGAGGTTGTAGCTGTGATTTGAAAAAAACAAACATAGTTTCGGGTTCCTTACCAAAAAACAAAATAATATCAGCGTATGTGAGTGTATGAACTATTCGGAGGTAACTGAAAGATTTTACGGCACGGAAGAAGCCGTTTCCGAAATTCATGAATGTTAATGATTGGTAGGAGTATTGCCGCATGAAATGAAGATGGTGGCTAAAAAACTACGATGAGACTGTAATCATAGATATTTTGAAATGTGAGGGAGACTTCATTTTTTTCTGTTCCGCCTATAAGATAATAATTTACTTTCTTGGAGGTTATCCCCACGAATCTATGAGGCAGACGGCTATTCGGGGGCAGAGCTTCCCCTAAACTGGGATTGGAGGAATGTCAATGGAGTCAATTATGCCAGTCCCGACCGCAACCAACACATACCCAAATGTTGGCTTTTTCCCGGAACTGTGCTTCTAATCAAAATCACAAAAACTTTATTGCTTCCTTTTTTTCCATTTTTTCATATATTTCTCTATCTACTCTTATCTTTTCCTCTCCTACTTTCTCTTTATCTTTGTCCCTCTTTCGCTATCTCCATCATTCTCCTTATTTCTCACAATCACTATATTTCATTTAATAGTCGTTTAACTCATTCTCGTATTTTAACGGTAACGTTTCCTTACTCATAACGTACGAAGTTACGTCATGAAAAACCTATTATCAAAGGACCTTTTAGATTGCGGAGGATGCTGGGCCTTCGGCTCAACATCGGCGCTAGCCGATCGATTCAACATCCAGAGGCGAAATGCCTGGCCAGGCGCTCTGCTTTCTGTACAGGTTCTTTCCCAAATACCTACCTTTCAGAGAAAATTTATCTTCTTTATCTGTACTTGCAGTCTTATTCAATCTTACTCGTGCTTTTTTGGCTCACGCGCTCTCCTGAGAAGGGATACTGGTATGACCTTGGAATCAAGGTATCCGCATACCCAGGTATCTGTCACCTTTAATATGGTAAAACCAGGTGTGGCTTCCTGGCCATTGCTACTTACATAACAGCGCTGGGAAGAATCTGATTTGTGCGAGTACTAACATAATTTCTTCTCAGCCCTTTGGTTCAGCTAGAATTTTGGAGGGGAGGGGGAAATCGAACTTAAAATCCTCTGCAGAATAGTGAGTCACATAAATTTTTATGTAAAATTCCATGGAAAATGTAGTATTTAAACTCATTCAGCATGTGATCGACTGCGCTGGTGCGGGGTCTTGCTCATACGGTGGATACCCTAGTGGAGTGTACAAATACGCGCAAGAACATGGTATTCCGCACGAGACCTGTAACAACTTCCAGGCGACAGATGGAGGTGATATTTTAATATAATTTAGAGACTATAGCAGAAATTTTTGGATGAGCTTGAAAAACATCAAAAAAAGGAAAAAGGTGTATTGTTTCCAAAGTTTCCTCTTTTGACATGAAAATCGGCGATTATTATTGCAGATCCCCTAAAATTTCCAGTCACTCTCGGCTCAAAATCTCGAGTAAGACAACTACAGTAAGACAACTACGGGCAACCGCTGTTTTAAAAGCTCGATTGGGTTTAAGCTTCTTCGTTTACCCAATAAAATCTTTTGGACATCGCGAGCACATAAAAGAAGTATCTGTTGACCTCTGACTTATGCTGAGTGCGATAAGAAGTATTCTGTTTCAGTGTGCAGCACATTCAACGAGTGTGGCAACTGCTGGGGCAGCCGTTGCGTCTCGGTTAAAAACTACACCCTTTACAAGGTTAATGGTTTAATGCATCTCAGAAGATGCGTTCTTTTTGGCAGAAGATGCAATCATCTCTACATAATATGCAATCATCCTATTTATAAATCGTGAACCTTCTAAAAATTAAAATAAACGAACCATGGATATTGTGATCGGATTCGATTGATACACATTTCATCAAGGTGCAATAAGGGTTCTCAACCACTATTCGATGCTTACTTCCAAACATGATAGTCGAAACTGTCGGATGGCTCGGAATCACAAGAATCGTAAACAACGATTTTTCCAACAATACATCTCGTGAAGCCTCTCAGATGGGTTTTAAACGTGCAGGAAATTTCAAGAAATAGTGACCGAGTACGAGAAGTATCACCTGAAAAGTGGAAAGCAAAGAGGATCTATATTCCCGGGTCAGGACAGTGTATAATCGGTTTTTCGTAAGCATGATCCTTTTTTCTGCTTACTTTTTTTCTGGTTTTGTAAAACATATGGATCGTTTGCTTAGGGTTCCTCGGAGAAATATGCAATTTAGTAACTGCTATTTACCCATAAAAATAGTTTTTATTTACTTTTAGGGCTTTTTTTAAACTTTTCAAATGATTTATTCGGGTACTCCTTTCTGATAACTAATTTCGAAAACTATCAAAGAAAGACTTTATTCACCAACTCAATCTGATTTTTGGAGAAATTTAACTTTGATGGCAGTTTTCAGGCTAAAGAGTACGGTGATGTTGATGGAATTGCGAAGATGAAGGCGGAAATCTTCCATAAAGGACCCATCGCCTGTGGCATCGCTGCAACCAAAGCATTCGAAGAATATTCCTCGGGCATTCACCAAGAAGTAAAGAAAGTTTACTCTTATACAGCACAAAGGAATGAAGAAAAAAATGAGAAAGAACGGGAGTTTTGAGTAAAATATCTCGAAAATCCAGCTTAGTGTAAAAAACAAGGCCCCTAAAACTGAGTTTGAGTTAGGAACATTAGCATGTTGAAGAGAATTAAATTTTCTTTCAAAGTGCTTTCATTTAAACTCAATAAACAAATTTATGACTCTGCTAACATGTGTTCTCTCTCTCTCTCTATCTCTCTCTCTCTCTCTCTCTCTCTCTCTCTCTCTCCTCTCTCTCTCTCTCTCTCTCTCTCTCTCTCTCTCTCTCTCTCTCTCTGCTAGCCATGTTCAGCTTTAGTCGCCGTCCATCAAGGGATTTTAACGCTTGACTCCTCAACAAAGGAAAGTTATAAAATTGAAATTAGTTCTTAAATCTAGTCGTAGATCTTGTTCAGAAATGCAACATACTTGAGGAAACAGAGTACGGCATCAATCACATCATTTCGGTGGTGGGATGGGGCTTCGATAACGCCACCAAAACACCCTATTGGATCGGCCGCAACTCTTGGGGAACTCCCTGGGGCGAGCAGGGCTGGTTCCGCATCGTGACTTCGGAATACAAGAACGCTGGCAGCAAGTACAATCTACAAATTGAAGAGGAATGTGTCTGGGCTGATCCGCTGTTGTAATTGTCTAATGCGGAATGTAAATACATGCAATATGCGTAAATAAAGTATGTTTCTTTGTAGAATACTTATGCATCTTAGCAAAACTCAAACAAGTTACACAAAAGAATTCGCTCTTCTCCAGGGTTTAAAGTAATATACATAGATTGGTCAAAACGTGACTGCAATGATATGGATGTTTGTAGAGAGCCCCTTAAGGCAGGCGAACGATCACAAGTCCAATCGCTAAAATATAAACTGTCACTAAACAAATCGCAACTATTCAGACCACTACGGACAAACCGAAACCAGCAAAACCGTAAAGTAACCGCGTTCAGACAAGTAGCCCTCGAACCATGATAAGCCAATGCACCCAGGTCATGCTATATTCTCTATTTCCACATTTTATGCAAACTTAATCATGCAGAATTTATGAATGTCTGAAGGGTTTACCTCTTCCAATTTAATTAGTTTTTCTATTTTCTTTCCGATCCCTGTGTAATTTTTCTTCCTACGAAACCATTTTCTCTCCACAGACTCAGATAACAAAATTATCAACTTATATGTATGTAGGTCAGGCGATAAAAAATAAAAGAAAAATTGGGATTATACTATTTTTGCTAAAATGTTTCATCAGAAGACAGTGCAGAGTTCGAGGTAGAGACCCAGAGAAAGAGAGATAGCAAGAGAAAAGCAAAAGAGAGGGAGAACTGAGAGCAAAAAGGGAATAGATAGAAACAGATTATAGAGAAAGAGATGAGACAGAGAAAAGTGAGAGAAATCTACGAGAGGTAAAAAGAGAAGAGAGAGAAGAGAAAGATAACAAAGAGAAAAAGAGACTTTAGAGATACAAAGAGAGAGAGAGAGGGAGAGAGAGAATTCTAGAGAAATGAGACATGGAGGTTTGATAAAGATAGGAGAAAGGGGGTTCTCCTTGAGATAAGCCTTGATTGGCGGTTTACGATGTCTTGGCTAGTGGTCAGCATACTACTCGCTCTTCTTTCCACTTCCTTTGCTACCCAGAAGCTCGAGAAAAACCGTTACAATCTAAGAGGATGTTATCGAAAAGGAGATACGCTCTACGAACATAAGTCAGTTATCTTTACTCAGAACAGTCAGTGTTGAAAAAGTCATTGTGAAAAAGAGCCATTTTTCGCAATGATTACGTAGAATCAAAAGTAGTTTTTTTTATAATTTAAAAGACTTAAGCAGTCTTCTGAATTAGTGTACATCAAATTCTGACCAGTTTTTATCCTGAATCGATTTTGAAATTTTATTATTTAACTTCTTATTTTTCAACTTGAAAAACTCATTTTACTTCTCATTTTTCACCTTGCAAAACGCTAGATTGATGGCTCGGCCACAAAGTAAATCGTTTAAGAGACGAATTGGCGCACTTTTTCGAGTAAAAATTTTAAACTCGTGTATTCTCGCGTCGAGATACGGCCCAACCAAGATAAGAAAACAGTGGCTACTCTCTAAACTTTTTTAGTTTTCTAAGCTGCTGTGGGTAGTCAGGTTCGTGTAAGTACTACCAACATTTCCTAACTTTCTTGGTTTGGGCACCTGCACGGAGGAAGGTTTGAACTCGGGACGCTTAGCGCAATAGTCAGTGCACATAACTATCATGTAACACTACAGAAAAAAAAAACAATTATGCACTTCATCTCCATTTATAAATTTTCAGAACACTGATTTTCGATTGAAATATTGTAGCGAAGCGCTCATTCAAAACATTATTGAGTAAAGCTGAGGATTTAAACGGGAGAAATTTTCTTCAAGAAATACACAGGATTGATTAATCAATGAAAAAAACGCTTCTCTTTTAGTTTCTAACAAAGACATGAGCTTACCTGATAGCTGCAAGCTTGAAGGAATCGGAAAATAAATGTTTCTATTGCAGAGTTCAACCCCGTATTTATGAGTCTGAGGAATTTGATGCTGACGATCTGCCCCTTGCATGGGATTGGAGAAACGTGAATGGCATCAACTATGCTAGCCCTGATCGTAATCAGCACATTCCGCAATGTTAGCAGGGGGTTCGGATGTTCGTTGAAGGTCGAAGACATTACAAAGAATGGAAAATAATTCTGTAGCGTGTTATAACACTTTAAAGACGGCTCTAAGAGCCACCTTGTCGACAGCAGTTAATAGAGCGGTAGAATATTTGTTCTTATTCGACTCAAAAACACATTTTAATGTTCAGAAATGGCCAAGTTTTAAATTTGATTCGATTCTCACTTTTTCCCTTAAAAAAACAGAACGTCTTTTATGTATTTTCCAGAGAAAAACGTGATTAAACTGCGAATTGATAGCTAAGTAGAAGGGAAAACTTAACCAATCGTGATTGATTCTCTTGTAATTAAAATTACACTTTTGTACTTCAATCGCTTTAATTTTCATGTCTGATTGACCCTCTTGACTATTCATCAGTACCAATCTTCCTCAATTGCAGACTGTGGATCGTGTTGGGCATGCGGTGCAACGAGTGCTTTAGCGGATCGAATAAATATCAAAAGGAAAAACAAGTGGCCTGGAGCCTATCTCTCTGTTCAGGTTTCTGCTCATCAGAACATGATTATGGGTTTGATAATCTTTAGTACAATTTACAAAATATTATTGAAGGTACGGTCATGACATTTAACATATGCGACTTTTTATAGAAAAGGGATCGTTTTCGAAAATTTTATGTGATTCATTAAAATAAGTTGCTCAGCATGTAATCGATTGCTCCGGAGCGGGTACTTGCGTGACAGGAGGAGAGCCTGGGGCAGTCTACAAATATGCCCATGAACACGGCATTCCGCACGAGACCTGTAATAACTATCAAGCGCGAGATGGAAGTTGGTTACTTGCGCAGAATCGGTCTTCTTTCAGATATAGCTGAATTTCGTAGAGGAGCGTGCATTTTGATTCACCGGCAACGATAGTCAAGTCCTGATCACCTGACCCATGCCTTGGACCCCACGTTTAGGTAGCCCACGCTTTTTTTATTATCTCCAGGAAAATTCTGCAGTCGGTTTAAGAATAATGCATTTACTATGGACTCTACAGAGGGCACCGTTTGAGAAACAAGATTTAGAAGTTGAGCTTGTCTTATACTAAACTGTCCAAGAGTTTGTGATGAGTTTATTTTGACATCGACTTGATTAAACAGATTAACCCTTTCTTCTACTATTTCTCATTGAGATAAGTATTACGTTCAACTCTATTAAATATTTTCCAATGTCTGAGAACATAAAGTGCCATCTATGGTTTTGAATATCCCGAGTAGAGACAATAATGTTTTGACGAAAAGGTCGAACCAAGTCCTTTCTGTCAAGATGTGATGTGAATGGCTTCTTTAACACTGTTCGTAGAATGAAGAGCAGTAGTAGAAACTCAATGAATAAAATGAAATGAAAAACAGGATGGAAGATTGGCAATTGACAAAAAGGTGAGGTTGTTACAGTTTTCAGGCAAATTTTCCGGAAATTGGCAAAAGGTGAGGTTGGATGTAGATTGCACTACAAAGCTCCAGTTTTTTGAACTGTTTTTTTTCGCTCTGGCTTAGGCTTTCAGGTGTTTTTACTGTTTTTTTTTCGATAAGGCTTAGGTAAAGGTTGTGCTGACGAGGCCGCGAGGCTTAGAAACGAGACCAATACATGTTAAGTGTGTGGTGCAATATAAATCCCTCCTCCCTTTCTTTTGTGAACTGAGTGAAAATTGTAATAACCTCACCTTCTGTTTTCAATAGCCTGAATTATTAAGAAGTATAAAAAGTTCAAAAGAGACAAGATTGTACAGCGTTTTAGCTTCCCGTGAGTAGGCACGGAGACAAGCTTCCCGCGCCAGACTTAACCGAGATTTTGATAGATAAGGTCACTGGTATTTTACTAGAGTGTAATCCCTACAATCAATGCGGCTCCTGCTGGCCGGGTGACTGCTTCTCTATCTCGAACTTCACCCTTTACAAGGTTAAAAATACGTATTTGATGACTGTTTTAATTCTGGTCATTCGTGTTCGTACGCATCTCACGTACGCATCTCAATGAGCCGGTTTGGTAAATATGCGGTTAACATTCACAAACGAGTTAAAAAGTAACGAAAAAGAAAAACGAACTTTCATGCGAAACGGTGATATGAAAACAAATCTTGATAAGTATACAGACTTTTTCTTCGCGGAAAAAAGATGTTAATTTTTAGCGGACCAGATCGGTTTATTGAGACACATGATAAACTTACTTGAATGTTTCAAACAGTATCGTCACAAGATCGACTTTTCAGGTAAAAGAATACGGCTCCGTGCGCGGGTTGAAGAAAATGAAAGCGGAAATTTACCATCGAGGACCGATTGCGTGCGGAATCGCTGCCACCAAGGCATTTGAGACCTACGCTGGAGGAATCTATCACGAGGTGCAGACTGCACTTTTTCATGTGTTTCAGGACCAGACAGTTGAAATGGAGCGAAGAGAGAGAGAAAGAGAGAGAGAGAGAGAGAGAAAGAGAGAGAGAGAGAGAGAGAGAGAGAGAAGAGTGTGATAGTGTGAATCAGCTTGTGAAATTGGAACGAGAATAAGAGAAAGATATAAAGAAAGAGAGAGGGAAAGAAAGAGAAAAGAGAGTGGCGGAGATAAAAAATAAGAGGGAATTGATCAGAGAATGAAAAGCTTCAAAAAAGGGTGTAATAGTGTGAAATATTCTTATCTCTCAACAGACAGATTCTTTCTATTGACATCTCGATTGACATGTGCTGGTTTGCACACATGATCGAATAGCATTTATATAAGGCTGTTTTTATCAATCTCAATCACAACTTTGAGCTCGTTTGGTTAATGATTGAAAGAATTTTAGAAAAAGTTGAGGTCTTCAAATTCTCCAGAATATTTTTAGGGTTTCGATGAGAAACTGAGACACTTCTAATGTGATCACATCATGTCGTTCTTTATGCCACGTCGCAGCCATTTCTTGGATTAGAGCATCTTTCTTTCATTAGAGCACGGTTTTTTCTATGATCTACTTTGAATCTGTTGGCAGGCGACAAACGACGACATCGACCACATTATCTCGGTGGTGGGTTGGGGCTACGACCATGACTCGGGGGTCTCCTATTGGATTGGCCGCAACTCCTGGGGCACCCCTTGGGGAGAGCACGGCTGGTTCAGAGTTGTCACGTCGGAGTACAAGGATGCTGGCAGCAAGTACAATCTCAAGATTGAGGAGGATTGTGTCTGGGCCGATCCAGATGTCTAAGCGAGCGCTTCATTGTTGAAATTTCTAGGGGCGAGATCGTGTTAGTTTCCGAGGTCATGATCGAGTTCGTTCCCGAGGTCATGATCGTGTTCGTTCCCGAGGTCATGATCGTATGTGCCAGAGCCTGTTTCCAAAAGTATATATACTAAAATTCCTAAATATCGATTCTTTTGTTAATTAAACAATTGATTCTTTTTTTAAACACATAATCTTTTGCTAATCATCCAGAAAATTGTTTTTCTAGTGTAAACAAACGATGAATGTCTTTTACTGAGCTTAAATTTAAGCTATTGTCTTTTGAAACTCAAGTATTTTTGAATAAAAACCATATAAGGCTCCACCTGATTCAAACAGCGATTTACCTCATATTATATGAAACACCTATTAGCATTCCTTTTTTCCTTATTTAATTTTTTTCACGTAATTAATTTATTGTTATCTTTGAACTTGTATATTGAAGTCTTGACTTTGGAGCTTACTTTGATCGAGTAATACCTTGATAAGAGAAAGCCACCGTCTCGCTCTGTCACTGATAAAGGGTCCCTGATATGATATGACCGAGAAGCGATAAATCACATGACAGTCGTATCAGAATTACCTATCTCGTCTGTCTTAACCGGATATTGTTTCACCGCAATTTATGTGACTTAATTACGTCGATAAACTTGCATTCGTTCCATAACAACTTTATTATAATCACTATAGAAACTCACAACACAAAAATTAAGATCAATGAAACAGGATTACAATTTGAATCTATCAACCACCACATCAATATCAGAAAAGAGAGTACCGGGTTGGGCATTTGAAAAAAAGGTCGCCCTTAAAATGACAAAGAAGGAGATTGGAAATCAGATTCATCCAGGAGGCCATTGCAGTTGGCGCCCACCCAGAACATGGACGTGCAGATGATGGACCGACTGGGCCCCGTCCTTACCTCAATCATTTATAGTAGATTATACGACTTCTAAATATCATGAAGAAAAGCTGATTATCAAAGCCCTGATAGTTCGAGTAAAGCATAATGCTAATGTGCGCTGATTCTTGTGCGTACCTAAGTTGAACCACTCGAACCAAGAATGTTAAGCTAAGTGAATGGTATTCAAAATTAGGTGTGTGTTTTATCTGACTAATAGTCTCTCGTGCTGACTTCTAGTCACCCACTCTTGTGGAACATTGGTCAATGGAATCGATTTTGATGTTACTCAACAATTCTGTACACTACTCACTGACCGTTATTGACTACTAGTCGATATCCATTACCAAGGTCAAGTTGTTTGGCGACTTTGGCAGCTGTGAAGAAGAGCTTTCCTAGCAGGGGAACGTCCTTCAATAATTGGGAACAATCATTATTTTTCCAAATTACTTTTCGTTGCTACTGACTTTTTCTTTTCACTTTGATTCCCAAAGTAACACGCTGAGGTAAAAATCTTCAACCTGAATCTAATCGTACCTTTCACCCGAACCCAGCAAGTTGCGATAAAGTATAAAAACTTATGAAAAATTTCTCACTATCTTAATGACCATAATTTAAACCTGACCAGATAAGTACCGTTCAAAAGTATATCAACTTTTAGTTTGTTCTACAAAACTTCTTTCAACCTCAACCAATCTTGTTGAATCTTTCAGGTTTGATAGAACATTTTGTGTGCAAGTGTATTTTACAGTCCGGTGCATTTTAATAAACGTCTTATAATGCACACCACAAATTTCATAAATTGCCGTAATTGGCATTTTTTTTGCAACTTTTCATTTTCATTACTTTTTCTGTTGGTTTTCGGTTCTAATGTGAACTAATGATACAGAATAATGCGTGAACGTCTCGGAGTACGCAACATGTCGTTGCCTATCCAGGATGCCATCGTGAAGGGGCATTAGCAGGGCTCAACAGAAGTACAGCTCGCCAGGCAGTTTTCCATTACAAAAACCAGCCGTCTCGAGGCTATTGAAGCGTGTACGTATCCGAGGAGGAGAGACGAAATTTTGTTTTAAGTTTCAGGTTTTCTATTTTGCACTTTCAGGCATTTCGGAGCCAGCAAGGACGGGCCGCCCACGCTGTAAAACGCGCGTTTTGGAATTGAACATCATTCGGGCCTCTCGTGCCGACCCAAGGCGGACTGCTGCTGGCGTCGCTAGGGTTGTATCATCTCCCGGAGTGTCCATGCCATTGCTGAGCACCATAAAACTCCGTCTACGGAAAGCTGGGTTGAATGGAAGGCGACCGGCGCGGAAGCCGTTTATTCCCGCTAAAAACAAAAAAAGCGCGTGTAGCTTGAGCTAAGTCTCATTTCAACTGGACGCCTATGCAGTGGCGTAGAGTACTCTGGAGGGACGAAACACGTTACTATTTGTTCGGTACTTCCGGTGTACAGTTTATAAGTGTTTTGATCCCCAGTACCAGCTTCCAGCGGTGAAACATGGCGGCGGCTTCGTGTTTCTCTGGGGATGCGT
The DNA here is from genome assembly GCA_964056735.1 of Allodiplogaster pararmata. Taxonomy (NCBI): domain Eukaryota; kingdom Metazoa; phylum Nematoda; class Chromadorea; order Rhabditida; family Diplogasteridae; genus Allodiplogaster; species Allodiplogaster pararmata. Next base: position 36,546,842 of record OZ057407.1, on the reverse strand, counting down.
CAGACCGGCTGGTCCTGGACCTCTGGTTCGAATTCAAGGTAGGACAACAGGACAACGACCCAAAACAGTCGTCTCGCCTCGTATCGGAGTGGTTCGCTCGACGTCGATTCGAGGTTCTTGACTGGCCCAGTCAGAGCCCTGACTTGAACATAATCGAGCACCTCAGGTACGAGGTCGAAAAGATGCTCAGGACCGTGCACGCATGTGCTACAACGATGTCCGCCTACTCGCGGTGCAGCACGTCAGTCTCAGGACTGCAAAGGACATCACCAATCTTCTCCGGAAGCAGACCAGCTCCGAAGACACGAAGACACGCTCCCTCCGGAGCACACAATTCTTCCGTTTTTTGCAATGTGAGGCAGACTGACCCGGCCAGTCTGTCTCAATCTCTACTTCTACAAGCCGGAGACATCGAACGCAACCCAGGACCTCCCACCACCTGGCTCTGCTCTACTTGCCGAAAGACAGCGAACACGAACTGCATCCAGTGCTCTCTCTGCTCCGAATGGACACACATCAAAGCGAAGTGCAGCGGTATTCCATCGCTCAAGGACTACGTCCCTGCAACCTACCGATGCCCTCCATGTCAGACCCGCCAAGACACACCCTCGCCATCTGCAGACGCAGCTCTCGCTCCAATCGCTCGAAACAGACGCAAAGGCAACAAGAACCTGAGACTGCTACAATACAATTGTAATGGGATAAATGGCAAGACAACAGAGATCCTCGACCTCCTAACTCGCCTGAAGATCGACATATTCCTAATACAAGAAACGAAGCTGACGGATCGCGCTAAAACTCCTTCATTCCCCGGATACTCCATTGCTAGAAAAGACCGCGGAACCGACACAGGTGGCGGCCTACTCACAGGCATCACCCATTCTTTAATCTACTCCGTCGTCCCGTCTACCACAGATCCTCACCTGGAATCACTGACTGTTCGCATCTCGGACAACAACGGCCTCTCTCTGGACATCACTAATGTCTACATTCCTCCGATGACCTCCTGCAACACAGGCTACCAACCGGATCTATCCCCCCTTCTACGCAACCGCGAGAATTCCATCATACTAGGCGACCTTAACGCCCACGACTCCAGCTGGTACTCTCACTCGACAGACAATAGAGGAAACGTAATCTCCAGTGCTATTGACGACTCGGAACACGCCACTCTCAACCGCGACATGCCCACACGAGTTCCCTCAAACGGTCGCCCTTCCTCGCCAGACATTTCCATCTGCTCTCAGGATCTCCTTCAAAAAGCGTCATGGAAAACTATCACTGAAGGCAGCTCCGATCATCTTCCGATAATCATCGAACTAGAAGGCAGCAATTTCAACCACACTCACAGAGACGCAACCTTCACAAATTACCGGAAAGCGGACTGGGAAGCGTTCCAGCAACACGTCGAAGAAAGCCTGTCAAAAAATCCTCTTCCCAATCTACCAGCCGTTCAAGCAGAACCTCTCTTCCGAAGAATACTCGTATCAGCTGCAGCAAAAACAATCCCACGCGGCCGGATCAAGAAGAGAGAAGTCGCCCTAACGACAGAGATACGAGAATGGATGCATCATCGCGACACACTCAGAGAATCGAATCCGACAAGCGACCTTTTGAACGATCTCAACACGAACATAAGGAGAGCTACCGACAAAAACAAACGGGATATCTGGCGCGCACTGATGGAGTCCTTCGATCCAAAGAAAGATGTCAACAAGCTCTGGAAGACCATCAAAATCCTCAACAACAAAGGAAGACCACCGCCGAACTGCGCCATATCCTTCAGAAATGAGACGATCACGACCGCCTCCGATATCGCGAACCGCTTCAACAAAGCCTACACTTGTCCAGTCCAGTATACAACTTCAAAGGAAAACAGGAAGACTATGAGGAAAATACACCGCCTGTCCGCAGATGACTTCGAGGACTTCACTACCACAGACGTAGCAGCCGCCATCAGATCCACGAAGAAGTCCACCGCGCTTGGTCCAGATGGCATCGCTCCTATAATTCTCCATCATTTAGGTCCGAAAGGAATCAGCGCCCTGACTTCCCTGATCAACAGCTCCCTACGCACAGGCAGGATCCCCATGATATGGAAATCGTCGATCATACTACCCCTCCTGAAAGCAGGCAAACCAGCATCCGAAGGCTCCAGCTACCGTCCGATATCTCTACTCTCGCCCGTCGCCAAAGTGATTGAACGGCTATTACTCGGCTCCCTACAGAGGCACATTCCCCCGGCAGACCACCAACATGGCTTCACGGCAAGACGCTCTACAACCTCGGCCCTCGTAACTCTCTCGAAGAGCATCGCAGACGGTTTTAACCAGAAACGTCCCGCTAGTCGAACGGTCCTCATGGCAATTGATATGTCCAAGGCATTCGAAAGTATCGACATCGTCAAGCTCATCGACCTCATTGAGACAACAACCGCGCCGAACTACATTAAAAAATGGCTCGCCTCTTACCTTAGAGGAAGAACAGGACGCACAAGCTTCCGCGACTCGGTATCAAGTTCCAGACTCTTCAGAAACGGAGTCCCACAAGGCAGCGCCCTCTCGCCCACGCTTTTCAACCTTTACCTCCGCGATCTTCCCACAGACGATGCCCACACGAACGTCATCTCGTATGCTGATGACATCACGATCTGGGCGTCAGATCCCGACATCAACGTCGCCTCCGAAAATCTACGCAGGGCCATCACGAAAATTGAAACCTTCCTCAAAGAACGGTCACTCATCATTTCCCCGACCAAGAGCCAGCTCATGCTTTTCACCCCGTTCAGTCGTGAATTCAAGTCTACTCTGGACATATCAATCTGCGGATCACCCGTCCCCACCGTCAACCAGGCCAAGCTACTCGGCGTCACGTACGACTCGATGTTCACATTCAGCCATCATGCCAAAGACATCGCGAGACGGATGTCACAGCGCAATAACGTACTGAAAGCCTTAGCCGGAAGCACCTGGGGCAACCAAAAAGAAACCCTCCGCCTCACGTTCAAAGCCATCTCGCAAGCGATCTGCAACTACGCCGCACCCGCCTGGTCCACCTTCCTCTCGGACTCCGCTCACGCCAAAATCCAACGTTCTCAGAACTCCGGACTCCGCGTCGTGACAGGGAATCATCAAATGGCCGACACTGACCATATTCATCGCGAATCAAAGGTCATGCGCACCAAATCCCATCTGAACATGCTCGCCGCGCAGTACCTCGCGAGATCGTTGGACCCAGAACACATCCACCACGGCCTCCTCGACTGCCCGGCGCCCCCTCGCGCAATGAAGAACAACCTCGTGTTGAGCTGCAAGAAGACTGTCGAAGCCGCGAAACAGATGTCAAAGGATCCGAACAATGGGAAATCAGTCGCAAACACCGTACACTCGATGATGGTCTCGAACGAACTCCAATCGTTGAAGGGTGCCGTCATCCTGGGAGGCAGACCTCCGCCCCTTATCCAGGAAGAAGAGAAGGAGTTACCCCGCAAGACTAGATGCACGCTCAGCCAGCTCCGCTCGGGATTCAGCAGATTCATCAACAACTACCTCCACCGCATTGACGAATCCATCCCCGACGTGTGTCCCGATTGCTCTTCCGGACCTCACGACGTTGCGCATCTCTTCAACTGCCCATGCCACCCGACCGCGCTGTCTCCAATCGACCTCTGGACCAAGCCGCTGGATGTCGCAGCGTTCTTGAAGATATAAGAAAAAAAAAAAAAAAGAAGAAGAACAAGAAACGAAGTACACAGACGTTCTTCGAAGCCGGCTACATCCGGCAACAACAACAACAACAACCGTGCACGCATCGAATCTGTCCGTCAAGTTCTAGCAGATTGAGGCTGCTTGTAAGAGCATCCCGATGTCCCTCATAGTCAACCTAATTGACTCGATGCCGCGTCGCTGTCAGGCAGTAATAGATGCGAAGGGATGTGCGACGAAATATCATTCAATTTGTTGTTAAAAATTTTCTGTTCTGGTTAGTTAGAAATTATTTAGTTCTTGCGGTAAAAATCGTGATTTTTGCACATTTCGATCAATAAGTATTAAATCACTAATTACCAACTTTTCCAACGCTATGAGCATGAAATTATGTGTGAATTGAGTGCGAAAATCACTTCTGAAAGTTTCATAATTGTTGGTAGAGGTTGAAAGAAGTTGTGTTGAAAAACTCAAAAGTTGATATACTTTTAAACGGTACTGTATTTCTTAACTAAACCAATAAAGGGATCGACACACCCCTCCAGACCAGACCCATTCCATTGGTTTGTAAGAGTTCTTTTTATAATGAATTCATCTAGTTGTTGTTGTTGCCGATTGCAGCCACAAGACGGAATCTTGTATTTTTCTCTTTGAAAATACAACTTCATTCCCGGATACAAACTCTTTTAGGATTCTGCTCAGAAGTTAAATGAGGCCGGTTTACGGCATGTTTGTACGCACCGAGCGAGTAGAAAAGGAATGGTAAAAAGCAAAACAGAAGTAGAGAAAAAGTGAAATAGAACGGAACTAGAAGGGAATGTAGATCATTCTCGGCGCGATTATGTATGCGCCAACATAGCTGGTCCGGTAACCATTTAAAACCTGATTCTGCTTCATCTCGGAAGTGAATTGAACACTTTTATCATCTTTCTTACGTCCCTCAAAAGAAGCATGTAGAAAAGAAAGGCTCACTATGAGCGAACGACAGAATTTAACGGAAGACTCAGGGCGCGCAATGAAAAACACAACCAGAAAACTCTTCCTGTAACTTTTTTTTCGAGAAGTTGACTTGCATTAGGGTTAGAAAAACACCCTGACTATATATTGTGACTTCCATTAGCTTGAATTTCTCTGACCGACTCTTCAGTGTTTTCCAGCATGTCGATTCTCTTCTTCGGAATAACCAGAAAATGTACGGGAGCTTGCGGAGAGACATCATGGAAAGCGAGAACCTCAAACACGGTGTTTCTTAGCAACCGCACAACTTTTTTCGAGCGCATAGATTTTTGAAATTTCAGAGTTCATCACTCAACTTTTCCACTGATTTGGAATTTTCTTACGAAAAATCCGAGCAGAATTGTTTTTTCAAGCGCATAGATTTCAATGTTTTTTGGAGAGCGCATAGATTTTTTTAACCGCAGTGCGGGTCAGAGAAACACCCTGACCTCAACTCATCCAATTAGAATCCAAAGTTTTTTATTCTGCCCTTGGCTAAACGAGAATGCCGTTTGTATCAACTTTACTTCCAGCCAGACCAAAACCAAAATGGTTTGGTTTAGCTCATAGTTAAAATCTGTCTTGATTTTTCAATAGGTCGATCGCCAAGGTAGGCGAAAAATTTCCAGTTTCAACTTGAAGAAACCAGTTGAGGCTGAGTTTTAACTAAATAAACGTTATATTTGTGTAGAGAAATGGAGATTTTTCACTTTCACTTTTAGCTGAGATGATACATTCATTTCGAGTAAGGGAGAGGGTCGGTAGGTCGGTCGCCCTAGAAATTTTTTTTGCCACATTGCGGTTTACCTATGGTTTGGCTGGAAGTGATGGATGGGGGTTGTAAAAAGCAAGTGGCAAAAAGCTGCTAAAATGTGGTACAAAGCAAAGTTGTCAGAGCACAGCCAGACAGAGTGCACGCTGTCACGTCGGAAGTGAAATAGACCCTACCTTTTTAACCTATGAAAAGTTTAAGCGGAACTTTTGCGCTTTAGGGACCCTCTTACCAGATGTTCAATGGGTCAGATGAGTTCAATGGCTCAATATCAATATCAAGAAATGAAGCGAATAAAATTGGTTCTTAGCACCCTATATGTACAGGTGTGCGCTCTAGAAAGTCAGACATCTGACCTATTGAACTTCTGGTATGGAGGGTCCCTAAAGTGCAAAAGTGCCGTTTAAGCATTAGGCTCAGAAGACTGTATATATTATCATGGACAAGCATTCAAGAGTTTACGGGAATTAAAGAAAATGGGAACTAGATTCGAATTTTTTTCTTCATCTTTTTAACTATCGATTCGTACTCGCCAAAATTATGAAAATTAGAAAATTAATAATAAAAAAAACCTCTTCATCCTCATAGATTATCTTGGCAGTAATTTCCTTGCGAATTATCTTGCCAAAGATTGTGTCATTCTCATTTTTGGCGAGATGTGCTTTTTCGACTTCACTAGACATTCCTCTTCTGAACGCAGAGTCACTCAATTTGTTCACGATTTGACTCAGGCAAGAAGAATAGATTCGCATGTTGAAAATAAGCATATTTCTGATTTAACAAGTCCGATTGGACAGATCCCAAATGAAGGTATATGAAGGACAGGTCCTACTAGTGCTTTTAGTGCAAGAACTTTGAGAGATTTCAACGTTGAAACTTTGAGAGAGATCAAAATTCCACCAATATACAGACATTTCAAATGTTGACTCTCAGAAAGCATTTTTTTCCACCTTACATTTTGTTATGGCAATCGCCGAAGGGAGGACAAGTCAAGAAATCAAAAGACCATGAGGCCGGGGGGGGGGTTATTTGTACCAAACAAGCAACAAAGGCTGCGCACTGTTTTGCTCACCAACCGTTTTTAAGCGTAAAAATTAACCATATGTGAGCGAATTTTTGACTGTATGTGAGCAAATTAGTTTTACTTTTTTACGGTGAAAAACGGTCGGTGAGCAAAACAGTGCGCAGCCAGAGCTGCCATTAACAATGAAAGTGTTGTCCGTAGTATTGAACAGTGAAAGAGTGTTATCAGTGTGTAGCTTGTTTGGTACAAATAACGAACGGCCTTTTGACTTCGACAGTTACCGCTAAGCGTGTTTTCTAAAAAGCGTGCTTGAAAAATGCACTACACTACTTTCACACAGCGTTCGAATGACTCGCTTCAAGTGAATTCAGTGGTTCCATGACATCTTGCAGAGCGACACCTTGCAGAGCGACACCTTGCACCGCGCACTTTGCAGAGCGACAACTTGCACCGGACAACTTGCAGAGCGACACCTTGCACCGGACACTTTGCAGAGCGACACCTTGCAGAGCGGCTTTCTTGGCCTTTAACAAAGTGTACACCCTACGGCTTGGCTTTAACAAAGTGTCCAACCTACGGCCTGGCTCAATTAATTAGTATTCTTTTTTCTTTCTCTTTTTTATTTTTTCTCTCTTTTTCTTACTTGTTCTCTTTCTTTCTTTTTTCTCTTTCTTTCTCTTCTTTTCCTTTAAAAAAAATTATCTTTATAGTTTTTGGGGAAAGGAAAGGGGGAGGGGGGTTTAACTAAGCAGGGAAGGGAGGGGGGGAGGAAGAGGGCCCTACCTAAGCAAAGGGGGAGTAGGGGCCCTAGGGGGGAGAGGGGGAAGGGGGGCCCTAAAGGGGGGAAGGGGGGCCCTAAGGAGAAAGAAGGGAGGGAGTTTTCATGAATAAAATCTCTTCCTGATAAAAAAATCTTTGGATGGCTAAAGTAGATTAAAGCCAATTTTTTACTAAGCCTAAGCGTTTTTTAATGTAAAAATGATTTTCTGATTAAAAAATAAAAAAATTTAAAAAGATTTTTTTTTAAAGGGAAAAGAAAAGTAAGAGAAAGAAAAAAGAAAGTAAGAGAACAAGTAAGAAAAAAGAAAGAGAAAAAAATTAAAAAAAGAGAAAGAAAAAAGAATACTAATTAATTGAGCCAGGCCGTAGGGTGTACACTTTGTTAAAGGCTCTGCAAGGTGTCGCTCTGCGAAGTGTCCGGTGCAAGGTGTCGCTCTGCAAGGTGTCCGGTGCAAGGTGTCGCTCTGCAAGGTGTCGTGTTACCGAATTCAGTACGACTGAACGGGATGGTAAATTTTAAAAATAAGGCTTATCAGGTGTAAAATGAATCGGCACTTGTATAGTTCGACGTAGACTCCTCCCCCTGCATTTCGATGCACGATGTTGCTCCTGTTCTCTCTAATTTTCCTCTCTTCCTCATCCCACTCCTTGTTATTTTTACGGCACTTTTGTAGTTTAGGGATGCTAGGGATACGAGAGACGTCCCTACCAGAGGTTCAATCGGGTCAGATGAGAGTGGCATCTCTTTGGCCTAAGCCGTACGGTCTCGTTAGCGTAAACTTTTTCTTGAGCCTAAGCGTTTTTTTAATATAAAAATGATTTTTTGTAGATGTACTTAAGTCAGACGTATGACTCACGGGACCTCTGGAAAGGTGTTGTCCCTAAACTACAGAAATGCCTTTTTTAACATCAAATTCAAAAGCTGTGTAGAATAATCTTGGCATGAAAAAAACTGGAAAATGAAGTCATAGTAGTTGTGAACGGATGGTGTAGTCATAAACACACGAGATTTGTTTTTGGTGCGAGTAGTGCATTTAACAAACAAGCTTTTTCAAAACACGCTTTTCGGTAATTGCCTTCGACTTCTTCGTTTGTCCTCCCTTTGTTATTCCGCAATGTTTTTCAGTTTTCATTTACGCATTCCAAGAGATTTAAAGGCTTTTTCATATAAGCTTCCTTGGCGCTAATTTTAATTCGGTCATACATGTTTCCATAGAAATCTCGCTTCATTGTATTTATATGGCTCATTTGAAAACCTGTTTCTTTTTTTTATATGGCTCATTTAAAAACCTGAAACACTTTTTTCGGCCAAACACTTGAAGCAGCGCTGAAACAAACACTAGAAGCAGCGCCAAATTCTACACTAATCAGCTTTCGAATTCATTTATGCAACTTGTTTCGCTGATGTATATTTAGAACTAAATGTGAAAATGAAGCGAGTAAATAAGTCCATGCTTTAGCCTTTACAGCAAAGCAATAGTTCCAACTTTTCAAAAGTTTTTTTACACGTCTTTTCTGATAAATGTCGCGCGACAAATTATCTCATCGAGTCCGTCCTTTACTATACATGAGCCGTGCTTTGTCGCACGAACAAAATCCAGTTTACTCAACAATTATAAGGTAGTCCGTCGCTCTTTGATTATAACGGTACGCGTTATCACTGTTCTTCCGAGGACACATTGCTATTTCGGGAAATCGTGATATGTGAGAGAAAAAACCTAGTGGCGCTGTTCTAAATTATCATATTGTAAAATTTCCATCGATTTTTCATTTTTCGCATAGCGTTCCGAAGAACAGTTGTTTACAAGGATTTTGACAAGTGTTGATTGACTTGTATGACTTGATTTAGAAATGGGCGAGTTCATTCCGCGCTTCGAGCAACGCGACAACGACGCGCGCAGCTTCGGCCATACGCGTCTTGGAACGGGCGGAGCCATTCCCATCCGCAATGAGAAGGGGCAGATCATCATGCAGAAAGTCAAAGTACAGAGATACATGGCTGGAAAGATGTTAGTATCGGTGAACACCCTCTCTCCACTCTTCTCTCCCTCAAACTGAGAGTCTTAGCGATAAGACTACAAAGTTTTTGTGTACTTTTTGCCTGAGGGAACATGTCGTTCGTGTGCATCAACATTCTTAAGGAAAACCTCTTGTTACTTAATCGAAATCCAGTTGAGGTTGTAAATTTTTAATTAAAGCAGATATACTGTATTACGGATGTTGATTTGCGGAGATTAGTGTGTTTCAGGCCGGCTTTTGCACGTGAAGTGGAGAGTGATGAGAGCGAGTATGAAGAAGAGCAAGAGAGTACATCGAAGCAGGCGGAGAGAAGAGAGCGCAGAGAAGAAAGACGCAGAGAGAGCAGATTCGACAAGGGTCCCGGCGCGGAAAGGTTACTGTAAATATTCAGCATCGAGCTTAATTTCACTGCCGGTTTTTCTCTCCTTGAATGCTGCTATACAAAAATGATTGTTTTGATCGATCGAAAATTTTATAGTTCTCAGTTCGTTTCTCAGAAAATGTAGTTCAGTACTTGAACCCATAGGTCATCATCACTGTTCGAGAATTTCTAAAAAGAACTGTTTTTTGAGCAAAGGAGGTTATAATCACGAAATCTCGAGTGAAATATATAATTGAGGTACAGTAGAACAGTTCATAAGTTGTCTCCGTAATGAGAATGTGCTAAGTGAACTGGAGAATAATCAGTAGCATTTAGAAATTCGCCTTACATGTCGCCACACTTATGTATCATTTACAATGTGTCTCACCATAACCTTGCATTGTAAAATGTCGATTTAAAAAAAATGTATATAATAATAATAATAATAATAATAAAATGCTCTCTTTTCTCAATACTTACATCTAGCTCTTTTCTATTAGTTCTAGACACATTTTCTATTAGTTCTAGAAATTATATTAGTTCTAGACCCTCCCCTGCTTGAAAAGCGGTTGTTTGATTAATTTTGTTTAAAACATCTGCAATTGAACTATGCCTAAAACATTCGAGTTTTCACATTTCTCAAATTTTTAAAATTCAATTTATCAGTTTACGAATTTCATTTCTGATGAATGAGATTACTGTACGTTCTTAAATATCGCTGTTAGACCAACATTCAAATGAATTATTCAGGGAACGAGTGGTGGAACAACCAGAAATCATTCATAAAGATGACAGTGATGAGGATGAATTGGACAGAGAAATCAGAAGGGCCAAAGCCAGGTTAGAAAGCATCAAAAATTGTCTATTTTTTGAACAAAATTTTGACCAGGGCTGAAATACAAGGTATTTCTCTCATCCGCAGTGCGGGTGAAATACAATCTATGCGCTCTCCGGAAAACATTCAAATCTATGCACTCGGAAAATTTTTCCCGCTTTTCAAGTGAGAATTTTTTTAGTCTTTGCGTGAAAAAAAGTAAATTTTTTGGAAATCTATGCGCTCGAAAAAAAATTACGCGGGTGGTAAGAAACGCCATGCTGAAATAGCCAAGCTCTGCCGTTCGTTGAATGTCCTCTCTTCGAAAACTCTGTAGCTCAAACCTTTTTTCTTGCAATAAGGCAGTTTCTCAAACCAATTTGGCATAAAAATCCCAAACGATCTCAAAGAAAAGTTGGAGTAGAGAGATTTCCTTTTTTAATGGCTTTTTCTTTTTGTTCGTAAAAACTTTCTCTCTCCAAAAGTTGTCTTCCTCTGATTGTCAAACTTTTTGATTCGGATCCTTTAAAAAAAAGATGTTGTTTTTGTTGTTTCTTGCACAGCGGGTTGTCTTCCTCCGCGTGACACAGAAGAAATTAGTCGAAGCTCTCGACCTTCCACTGTCGCTAATTCTCTCTATCTCTTTTTTTCTTTTTCTCTTCTCTTTTTTTGGAGAGATTTTAGTTGGAAAGAAATTCAACAACCGAGTGCGACCTACGCCAAAGGTCTATCGGGCTAAGTGAAGTGGGGTTACAGCGACACGGAAAGATAAGCCTCGAGGTATCTAAAAAGGCTCTAAATTACACAGTGGGCACAGGAGAGATTCACTGGTCCCTATACGATTCAGATAGCTACTAAGAAATCTGGAGTGGCCTTTACAAAATTGGGACAGAGTTATCTGATTTTTTCTAGATAGTTGGAACGTGAACTTATGTATTCTAGGTGGTTTATTACCTAGAACTGGGTTAGGTCGGCTATTTCTTAGAAAATTTCCAAAGTTCGCCAACGGAGTCGCCTACGCGATGTGCGAACGTCGACAGGACGAAAATCCTGGACGCAAAGGACTTCAAACTATACCCAACCCATTGTGGCTCATCTCCCAAAAAATATTAAGAAAAAGCCTGCGCCTGGTCATCGCCATAGCTTCCTCTGATTGTCAAACTTTTTGATTTGGATCCTTTTTAAAAAAAAGTTGTTTTTGTTGTTTCTTGCACAGCGGGTTGTCTTCCTCCGCGTGACACAGAAGAAATTAGTCGAAGCTCTCGACCTTCCACTGCACATTCTGTGCTGAAGAAGAAAAAATACTTTGGAGCGGGCGACTGTTCGACCCGGAGGGAAGGGAGAAGATAGGGGTCAACAATGAAGGAGGGAAGGGAGAAGATAGGGGTCAACAATGAAGGAGGGGAGGGAGAAGATAGGGGTCAACAATGAAGGAGGGAAGGGAGAAGATAGGGGTCAACAATGAAGGAGGGAAGGGAGAAGATAGGGGTCAACAATGAAGGAGGGGAGGGAGAAGATAGGGGTCAACAATGAAGGAGGGAAGGGAGAAGATAGGGGTCAACAATGAAGGAGGGGAGGGAGAAGATATGGGTCAACAATGAAGGAGGGAAGGGAGAAGATATGGGTCAACAATGAAGGAGGGAAGGGAGAAGATAGGGGTCAACAATGAAGGAGGGGAGGGAGAAGATAGGGGTCAACAATGAAGGAGGGAAGGGAGAAGATAGGGGTCAACAATGAAGGAGGGGAGGGAGAAGATAGGGGTCAACAATGAAGGAGGGAAGGGAGAAGATAGGGGTCAACAATGAAGGAGGGGAGGGAGAAGATATGGGTCAACAATGAAGGAGGGGAGGGAGAAGATATGGGTCAACAATGAAGGAGGGGAGGGAGAAGATATGGGTCAACAATGAAGTTTTCAACAACAACAAAAAAAGAAAAGAATGGTCCTCGCCATAGCTAACCAAAGCTCAGAAGTTTCTCCCGATAGCCCGCCCGCTATCCAAGAAATTTTTTTATGCTGATGAAAAAATAAGGTTACTTTTTTTCTTCAAAAACTTAGTGTTTGTATGGAAACAAAAAATTCGAATTTTAAACTCCGGCGACAAACTAAATTTGGAAAAACTAAAATTTCTGTTAAGACTTCCTCTTTCTTGTTTGGTCTCCCGGTCAATCGTCCAAATAACAAATTTCCAGCACACCCTGGTGAGATATGGTCATCGCTTCAGAAAGATTCTTATTTCACCTCAGTTCTGATTGAAGAGAGCGTCGTCTGCGAATGGAAGAAGAAGAGGAAGAGGAGTATGAAAGTGAGCCGAGCGACGAAGAAGAAGTCGATAGGCGAAGGAGAATGCTAAAGGTACATTCATGAAGTTGTCCTTTAGCGAATTCCCTGAATCAGTTTTGATTCGGAATCACCGCAAGAGTTCGTTTAGCCACAAACTCTTTAGCTTCATAATAAATCAGTCCGCCTCAAACTGTTTCTTACTACTCGCCCATGAAGCGTGTGGTTTAAAGATTGAGGATAAGAGAGCAGAGAGAGAGAGAGAGAGAGAGCACCCCTGTCCAGACTCGACTTTGAAGCGCGACCAAGGAGCGTCTTGTGAAGATTGAATTATGCCAAACCAACAATTCAATTCAATTCTTTATTCCGCTTGAAACAAAACATCATGTTGAGTGACGAAACAGATGACACTGTCACAAAAAAAGTGAATTCAGTGAAGGTGATGGAAAGTGAGATGATCTAAATATGACAAGAACAATCATGAACATTTCATTTTAGGAAAATCGGAAAGCACACAAACAAGCAAAGAAAGCAAAGCTTGTATCTTCAATTGATATCACTAGCTTTTTTTGAATATCTCATAGAGCTAGTTGTTCAGAGAAGCACCCCTATGCCAACTTCAAAATTGGTGCCTCTGTGGAATCCCGATTCATACTCTGGGTAAATCGCGAAGTTGCGATTCAATCATGACTTTGCCCTTTCTGAACTTTTTGACAAAGCTTATACGTACGTGTTACAGGAGAAGATGCTCCGTAAAGAAGCGGAAGAGTTGAAGAAAGAATCAGAGCTTAAGATGGAGCAGGCCGAAGAAGAACTGGTTGGTGCAACACTTTTAGTGTGGTAGTGGTGCGATTCACTCATGGGAGTGTTCTAACTGACATTCAGGTGATTTTTCTTCGTTGAAAAAATTTTTTTTCTCAGTTTTTTTCAGGAAGGAGAGTGAACGCATCGAATTAAGCCCAACTTCTATGATGAATCTCTTTCTCGCTTTTGTAGAATTTATGTGAATAAAAAATTGTTTAGTTATTGAATCGATATTTGATGATGCAATGGTGATTATTACAAGGATTAAGAAGCTGCGGATCCTATTAGTGGTTTTGCAGCGTGGTAATATAGCTTGTTCCCGCCTCGTGGCAGGATACGCACTCCCCTGAGATTCAGGACAGGTCTATCCTGGTAGAATCAATGGCTGCCTGCTAGATCAATGCTAGTGTGAATAGCAGCAGTCAGGAGATTCGGATTCTTGCATTTACGCTACCAACATTGCTTTATCTCCTTGGTTTAGGTGGATCTGTCCGGGGTGGGAGTCGAACTCGGCACTTTTCGAACAATAGTCGAACACACTACCATTATGCCACACCCGGACCAATGCCACACCGGTTCTACAGTGTGGTACTTTGGTAAAACAGTAAAACGTAGGATCCGGAAATAGTCGCACAAGTAAGGCCAAAGTTGCATAAGTGTGTCTGATCAATGCATAAGTGCTCTAATGGTGCCATTCACCAACTACTGTAGAAGGTTTTGGTGGTTCATAGCTACGTATAAGAACTATGACAGGATTCAGTTAAAAGGGTCTCCGATTCAATAACTTACTTCTTGAAAGCAAAAAAACTGTTAAAGAAGCGGTTGATTTTTCTGTTGTATATCGTATGTTACGATGACCGTGATGATATTTGAACTGTTGTCGTAAAGGGGCAGGGAAAATGTACGGTTCCCTTCTTAGTACTTTGCATTACATTGTAATAGGGCAATCCGATTCTAAGTTACCTCGAAAATGAAGAAAACCCAGCGCTATGTCCAGCGGATGGTGTATAATAAGGAAAAGCATGCGAGAGGTTGAGGTTAGAGAAAAAGAGAAATTATTCTATCTAAGAGGTCAAAACTGGGAGAGAATCGCTCGCTTCTCATTATTATAGACATCTCGCTTGAAAGATCGGTCGTTTTTCAGCTCTCAGCAAGTGTAGCTGAGGTATGAATGAGAACGAAAGTCGGGACAAATGAAGTCGCATAGGTATAAAAAGAACAGCGCACTTTTCAGTATCAGCAGGAGTGGTAACGGTACTGATGCACTTTAAAATTTACAAAAACATAATTTTATATTGAAGGAAGAAAGCGAGGAAGAAATGAGCTCGTCTTCAGAGGAAGAAGAGGAGGAGGAAGATATTCTCCCGAGGCTGAAGCCTGTTTTCGTCAGAAAAGTGGGTTTTCACATTTATGAGGGAAAAAGAGGAGGAAGGGGGTTGGAATACCTGTTTAGAAGCAGTCAGGAAAGGTTTGTACCGCAGTTGGTGATCATTCTATCTTTTCTTAAGGCCTTATATATATCTTTTCCTTTTGCTTTCTAACTCTATCTCTATTTAGTTTATCAACAAATGTTCAATTATTGCTTCATTTAACGGGTACACTTTGTGTCCATGGGAGGGTATTTAATAACTCTCTTCCAATACCGATCAAAGAAGGAGAGATGAGTGGGCCCGATACTGCTGTATTAGCTTCTGTTCTTTTTCTCTGCTTATTTCTTATAGTCAAGTCTCATACATAGTTCTTTGTTAAACTTAGGTTTCTTCCAGAAAGATCGAGTCACTCTGATAGAAGCTGATAAAGAGAAGAAGCGTCTGGAACAGCTTAAGCTGGAAGAGCAAAAGAAAGCGGAGGACAGGAAGAGGGAAAGTGCCAGGGTGAGGAATGAGGGAATTCTACAGTAACCATTACATATCTGCTGCCTAGGTCACGGATTGTGGGTTAGGAACAGTGTATAGATTTTGGCAGAATTATTTTTGAAGTACTATCTGAAGGAATAAATATTTCCAATAATCAAAATTTTTCAACTTCAAGAATACCAGGTTCCTAACACTTACCGAAAACTAGGTACCTTAATGGTAAACGAAAGATAAGTTGCAGCTGTTGGAAGAGATCAATAGGAAGGAAGAGGAGGCTGCGAGGCGGACGAAGGAGGACAACGCCTTTTTGAGTTCAGTCCAGACGGATGACGAGAACGAAGAGATCGCGTACGAGGAGTGGAAGCTGCGCGAGATGAAGAGACTCAAGAGGAACAGGTCATCCGATCATTCATTCATTCTTTCGTTCATTCATTCATTCTTCCGTTCATTTATTCATTCTTTCACTTATTAGTAAGTTAATTCATTCATTTTTAGTCCTTCATTCAGGAGTTAAATGGAGCCGCCCAATTAGGGTTTACATGTATCCACCGCTCAAAGTTTGGAGCAAAAAAAAGAAGGGATGAAGGAAAGGGATGAGAAAAGAGAGTGATTTTTTTTGTCAATAGTGTGTGTACATGTATCCACCGACGGGACCGATCCGGTCACTATTTAACCCCTGCCTTCATGTATTAGTTTTGCTGGTGCGAAAAATACAGTTTGAATTTCTTTCATGAGAATTGCATGGATTGCAGAAAAAAAAAGGTTAACTTCTTATTTACCCTTTCTCTCTCGCAGTTCGAATTAAATCAAACGATTCTTCATTATCAATATCGGTGATTCAAATATTGCTCAAATAAAGCTAGTACAACGGGGGCTGAGAATGAAGTGGCATGATTTGGTGTCGAGTGCCATGATCCCTGATCAGTGTTAGTAAATGGAAATCCTGATGACTATGTAATGACTATGTAACTGTTGAGGGGCTCAAATGAGAAATTTTCTGGAAGAGATACAGATGTTACTAGTTTTTCAGTAATACCTTTAGGTATTATTTCCGGGCTAGGAAATACTTGACTGTTGTGAATGTAAAAGAAGAGTCAAAAGACCTGTCAAGACGTTAGGGTTAAACGAGTTTAGACGTGTAATATAAAAGAAAGGGATGATTCAGAGACGAGAGAGAGGCTGCGGCGCGAGAGAAGGCAGAGCTCGAGAGAGTGCACGGCATGACGGAAGAGGAGCGACGAGCCTACATGCGAGCCAATCCTAAACTCATCACTAATAAGGCGAGTTTTTTGTTAACTAAAGAACACATTTTGTGTTAATAAATTTACCTTTTTTCTTATTGTACCTGTATAAAGGTTTTGAACGGAACAGTGGAACAAGCGTTCGGTTTAATTCTTGAAGAAAGTGGATAAACCCTTTCAGAAACTTTTATATTTTAAATTTGGTTGTTGTTGTTGTTGTTGTTGCCGGTTGTAGCCGTCATCAAAGAGCGAGGCCCACGTGATATGTTTCTTTTTGCTTTGTCTTTCGTTGTGTATAAATCGTCAATTTTAAATAGACATCTTCAAGAAGTTCGCCACTTCTTGTGGTTTTTGGTCGTGTTATATTATCAAAGTTTTGAAACTGACAAATAACTTTAATTTTCGTATAATCAATAAATTTAATAAGATATGATTGATGATAAATGAAAAGTGGTGTTGCTGTTTCAGGCGGAGAAGGGGAAGTACAAATTCCTGCAGAAGTATTATCACAGAGGAGCATATTATCTACACGAGGAGGATGACGTGTACAAGCGAAACTTTGCCGAGGCAACCCTCGAAGATCGATTCGACAAGACCGTACTCCCCAAAGTCATGCAGGTAAAGTAACGCATATGAATGCAAGTTTCTTCTTCCATTTTTCAGTTCAATAAATGATTCAGATTTCTCACCTGCCTGATGCGCAAATGTATGATATCTTCAGAAAGAAATTTAAAGAAATTGTTTTATCATCTGTTCCTGGTGTTTTCTTAGCACGTCGTTCCATCAGTGTTTTTTTTTCTCTGATGTACAAACTTCTTGGATCATTTCATTTATGCATCCATGTAGTATATTGGTATATTCAGAGAATTAAAATACATATACAATACAGTATAAACATGGTTTTTATGGGAATAAACGAATTCATATAATCTTAGGAAAGTTAATCTCAGTGGCAGTCAGGGCGTTTCTTACTACCCGCACAACTTTTTTCGAGCGCATAGATTTTATAAATGTCTGAAGTTAGAAAAAAATTTCTGCAATAACTCATGAAATTACCCCGGTAAGAATATAAAAAAAGGTTTCCGGATGCATAGATTTGAAGGTTTTACCGGATTTTTTGAAAAGTGCATAGGTTTTTTCACCCGCAGTGCGGGTCAGAGAAACACCCTGGTGGCAGTGTTTTTGTGGATGCTGATAAGATGATCCTGATGGGTGTACGAATTGAATATTTGAAATGTTTTGCCGGAAAGGATAGTCTCACTTGTTTTTTTCAGTAAGTTAAGAAAAGGCTTTTGTTACTGGTTCTATAAAGAAGAGTTAATAACCCCGGGCTCTTCAAACGCTTTGTGAAGAGATTGGCTTGAAAAGCCATAGGGTACATAATGTGCTGGACTTTCAGGTGAAAGACTTTGGCAAAGCGTCTCGGTCTAAATGGACTCATCTCACAGCAGAAGACACTACCGACCATCAAGGTCAGTCCTGTATACAGAATTAATGTTCATGTATTGAACCAACCTAATTTATAGTACCAGCAGCATTCTTGCCAATCCTAAATTCATCTCGAAACACACTGGCAACAGTGGCCATTCATGACTCTACAGCCTTGAGAGCCTGTCATGGATGGAACCGGATCATCCAGCCCGGAATCGAGCGCGACCTCAGGTCCCTACGAAGAATTCGTGCCGGGAGGTAGCGGGAGGAATCCCGCCGCGGACCAAAACTGTGTAGTATAGCTCGTCAAAGGAGGGCGATGCCGGACCGGCCTCGGCAAGCCACCGGACGAAACATCAGCCGATACTCCGCTATACTTTTCAATGGAGAGTCGAGGCGCCAGTCAAATAGCCTTGTGTTTGTTGTTGTTGTTGCCGGCAAACGTCTCGCGTCGAAGAGAGTTGGCCATGGAGGGCCGCTCTCTCCCTCTCTCTCTCCTCTCTTTTTTTTTATTTTTTTAAATACATCTCTTCTTCTTTCCTTCACAATAGTCTCAGAAATGAGGCTACTTCTTTTGGTTTCATCCAGAGATCTTCCAACGTGAGTCTTGTTGGACGTCTAGCGCATTTGAAGAGATGGGCCACGTCGTGAGGTCCTTTGAGACAGTCTGGGCAGTAGTCAGGTATCGAGTCATCGATCCGGTGTAAGTAGTGGTTGGTGTACCTGCTGTAGCCTGAGCGAAGTTGGCTCAGCGTGCAGCGGGCGTTTCTCGAGAGGTCCACTTCTTCTTCATTTATGTCCGGTGGTGGTCGGCCGCCCAGTATGACTGGACCTTGGATGGTTTCCTTTTCTTCTGAGACCATGTTTGTGTGGACTCGGTTGGCGACGTTTTTCCCGTTGTTCTTCTCTGCTGTTTCCGACAGGGCTCTTTCAACAGTGCTTCTGCATGCGATGTAAAGATCAGCTTTCATGTTGCGTGGTGGGGGTCCTTGGAGAAATAATCCGTGATGGAAGTGAGTTTGGCTCAAGGTCCTTGCCAAGTATTGGGCTGATAGCATGTGAAGGTGCGATTTCGATCTCATAACTTTAGCTTCAGCATGTATGTGGTCGACGCTGGCCATTTGATGGTTTCCTGTTACGATACGCAGGCCATTGTTCTGTCCTCTTTGAATTTTGGTATGTGCTGAGGAGGAGAGAAAGCTGGCCCAGGCTGGAGCTGCGTAGCTGTATATGGATTGGCAAATGGCTTTGTACGTGAGACGGAGTGTCTCCTTTTGGTTGCCCCATGTACTGCCGGCTAGCGCCTTCAGTACATTGTTACGTTGCGACATTCGGCCTGCTATGTCTTTCGCATGATGACTGAATGTGAACATAGAATCATATGTAACTCCAAGGATTTTGGCAATATTCACGGTGGGTACGCTCTGACCTCCGATCGAGACATCTAGGATAGTCTTGTACTCTTTGCTGTAAGGTGTGAAGAGTAGAAGCTGGCTTTTGGCAGGAGAAATAGATAGTCCACGATCGTGGATGAACTTTTCGATGTCTGGGAGACCGGATCGTATGTGTAGCGAGGCAGTGGAAATGCTCGGATCTGACGCCCATAGCGTTATATCATCAGCATAAGAGACGATTTTGATGTTTGGATCGTTGTTCGGAAGATCGCTTAGATATAAATTGAAAAGAAGCGATGAGAGTGCGCTGCCTTGAGGGACTCCGCTTCTGATCAGGGATGAGCTTGAGAGGACGTCGCGAAAGGATGTACGGCTCGTTCGTCCTCTGAGGTACGATGCTAGCCATTTCTTTGCGAAGTTTGGGGCGTCGGTTTGTAGGACGAGATCTATGAGTACCGCTATGTCTATGCTGTCGAAGGCCTTTGACATGTCGATTGCCAACATCACTGTACGTTTAGCTGGTCTCTTCGCGTTAAAGCCTGCAGCTACGTCTTTTGAAAGAGTGAGGAGGGCAGAGGTGGTGGATCTTCCTGTGGTGAATCCATGCTGGTGCTCAGCTACTCTTACGTACGGCTTGAGTTCTTCCAACAGAAGTCGTTCTATGATTTTCGCCATCGGTGAGAGTAAGGAGATCGGTCGGTATATTGGTCCATCCGTTGCCTCTTTTCCTGCTTTCAGGAGTGGGAGAGTGACTGAAGATTTCCAAATCATGGGAATTCTGCCAGAGCTGAGGGAGTCGTTGATGAGCTTTGTGAGGGCGGCTGTACCTCTGTTCCCGAGATAATGGAAGAGTATTGGAGCGAGTCCGTCCGGTCCGAGGGCTGTTGATTTCTTTGTCTTCTTAATAGCTGATTTCACTGCGGCCTCTGAGTACTCGACAAAATCTTTAGCGTGTATGTTGTGAACTTTCTTCATGGTTTTCCAATTTTCCTTTTTTGTTTTGTAGTCGACTGGGCGTGTGAAGCGTTTGTTGAACTGGTTCGCGATTTCGAAGGAGGATGTGAGGGGTCCTTTCCCGAAGTCGATGGCGCAGTTTGGTGGGGGACGTCCTTTATCATTCAACATCTTGATCGTTTTCCACAGTTTCTTGCTGTCTAGTTTGGGATCAAAGGTCTCCATGAAGTTTCTCCAGATGTCCCTTTTGTTTCTGTCCGTGGCTCGTCTGATGTTCATGTTGAGAGTGCTGATGTCTTGGCTTGATGGCTCTGATTCTCGTAAAGCGTCTCGTTTGGTCATCCAATCTCGGATTTCTGGTGTTAAGGCAACGTTTCTCTTCTTGATGCGACCGCGTGGGATTGAGCTGGCGGCTGCAGATAACAGGATCTTCCGGAAGAAGGGCTCAGCTTGGGCGGCGGGGAGGTCGGGAAGAGGTGTCGTGGATAACTTTTCTTCGACGAGCTGTTCGAAGATTTTCCAGTTCGCTTTTCCGAAGTTGGTGAAGGAGACTTTCCTGTGCGTGCGGATGTAGTTGGAACCCTCAAGGACGATTACGATGGGTAGATGGTCGGAGCTTCCAGATGGTATTGTTTTCCATGAGACTTGAGAAAGTAAGTCCAGCGAACAAATGGAGATGTCTGGAGAAGATGTTCTTCCGTTGACTGGTACTCTGGTAGGCGTGTCACGGTTTACTGCGGCGTGTTCTGAAGCATCGATCGTTTCTGCGATGTGAGAGCCTCTGCTGTCTGAAGATTTGGAGAACCATGCGGCATCATGAGCGTTAAGATCACCGAGTATGATGGATTTCTCGCGATTGTGTAAGAACGGAGTGAGGTTGGGTGTGTAACCAGTGGTGCAAGAGCTCGTCGGTGGTATGTATATGTTGGTAACATCGAGCGACTTCCCATCGGCATCGAATATGCGGACGGTGAGAGATTCCAAATGTATGTCGGTCGGAGAGGGCATTACAGTGTAGGACAGCGATTCGCTGATTCCGGTAATAAGACCGCCTCCGGAGTTCTTCTCACGATCTTTTCTTACGATAGTGTATCCAGGAATTTGTGGACATTTGGAACGGTTCGTTTGCTTAGTTTCTTGGATGAGAAATAGATCGACTTTCAGACGAGTGACGAGTTCATGGAGTTCCGTCGTTTTGCCAGAGAAGCCATTGCAGTTGTATTGCAAAATCTTGAGGTTCCTGCTGTTGGACGTGGGGTCAGAGGAGAGAGTTTGCCTGGTGTTCGTGGTCGTCAGCGGAGTCGTTGATGTTATGCATGACGGGCAGCGGTATTCGACTTGGATGTATTCTTTGAGTGAGGAGAGGCCACTGCATGTCGATTTAGTGTGGACCCACTCTGAGCAGTGGGAGCACTGGATGCAGTTAGTATTCGCCTTTCTCTTGCATGTAGTGCACAGCCACATCCTTGGTCCTGGGTTACTCTCGATGTCTCCGGCCAATAGGAGAAGTAGTTGGGACAGGCCAGCCGGATCGGACTGTCCCTCAGGCGAAAAAAAGAACGAAGACGGAGGTGTAGTGAAGAGATGAGAGAGAGACAGAGAGGCTCTCTTGTAGTTTCTTCGGAGCGTGATGCTTCCGGAGAAGGTTGTTGATGTCCTTTGCAGTCTGTAGACTGTCGTGCTGCACCGCGTAAAGGCGGACATCGTTGTAGCACAGTCAAATAGCCTCTTGCCTTTCTCTGGTCAACGACAGGCGAGACGTCTCTACTTCCTAGGCGAGGTTGACCACCAACTCACAAGGCCTATAGCATGAACAGGTTGCTACAACGATGTTCGCCTTCACAAGGTGCAGCATGACAGTCTCAGGACTGCGAAGGACATCAAAACCCTTCTCCGGACGTATCTCGTCCGAAAAACAACACGAGAACTTCTCTCATTGAAGAGAGTGTTCATAACCAAAAGTCATCGATGCCGGCTGCTGCCGGCAACAACAACAACATCCTAAATCCATTGATAAGTTGTCTATTGGTTGAACATCTAAGGTGTTGAACAATATTGATTTAAGAGAAACAAAGAAAAATTGCGAGTTTATCGCAGTTAAAATCTATGCTCTATTCAGAAAGCTAAATATACGAATTACGTGTTAGCATGTCGCCTGCTTTCTGTCTCTCTACGAAGTTTGCCGTGCTCTGAGAGCATGGCGAAAAATTATGTAAGGTTTTTTTTCCATCCACACGCCTTGTTGCGATTGGTGAAAAAAACAAACTAATGTTAAAAGATTATTTCCAGGCGCGTGGGCTTCTTCTACAGCGCTGAACATCAACTTCACGAACAAGCACGGGGCTGGTATGAAGCTGCAATTCGAGAGGCCTTCTGCAAAAAGGAGAAAGGAGAGCTAGATAGGGCGGATATCCGGGACCACATCTTTTTTGAACGACCCTGATGTCCAAATATCGTTGTCTCATGTGTAATGAGAACCTTTTTCGATCTAGAGGAAGCGTTTTAGTGGTCTTTGAGGACTTTCATTCAATCTATATGGAGGCCGCATCTAGCTGTACAGTTGACCTTCCCCTGATGTATCGCGGGACCGATTCCTGTATAGGGAATCATCTCCTGAAGTCGTTGATTGGATACTCTTGTCAACCTATGAAATGAAGTGAAGGGATTTTGTTAAAATCAGGTAATAGGCACGATGTTCTGTTTATTTGACTATATCATGGTTTTTCAATTAGTATTTCTCTATTCCATGGTTTAAAAATTTTTTTAAAATTTTGTTATCAATGTTCAGAGCGAATGTTTATATAATTTCTCTCTGTTTTTTTTTCGTTAGAAAGGCAAAATTTAATCTAATTTATAGCGGGAAATAATGATTTTCAATTCTTTTCCCAACATTTAACCCTTGAGGATTTTTGAAGAATCATGAAATCAACGGCAAAGTGCTCGTGTTTGAAGTTTTAAAATTTGTTTTTTCGATGTTATAAAGAAAAGGTTGAATGCTGCAATACTAGAGATCACTCATCAAAACGATAAACCGGAGAGGGTGCAAGAGAATGAATGGCACAGTCGTACATCAGGGAAATCCAGAAAGAGAGAGAGAGAGAGAGAACAGTGGAGAGAAGGGCTATTGTTTATATGAATGTTATCGCTATTCCAAAGCAAAGGAGGTTTGAAGCCAGAGTGGAATGTGGTCGACGTGGGCTTTGTTAACAGCTGTTTTCTTGATTGGAATCGGTCGCTCTCAGACGGTCTCCACAGAAGGTAAGTTACTCTCAAGATCGTCAAATAATGTTTTCACTGTAACTGGTAACGCGCTCGCACTCTCGGACAAAGATACATCTAAGAGATGGCTTGGTTCAATCCCGCTCGGTGGACTAGCTTTTGTCTGTGTGGTGGTTCAATTAATTGCCATCTTGACCAGGCATCACTTTAGACTGTTACTGAGAATTTATAGAATAAAATTTCACTGATTCGAAAATTCCGCAGAAGACTCAAAGAAGGAGTTTCACGAGGAGACTACGGATTTAATCAAAGCTGTTTTCAAGGAATACGATGCGTATGTAAGTCTTCGCTCAAGTAATATTATTTTTCATTGACTTTTTGTGTGATTTTTTCTTCGATAGTCTTATTAACGTTTTCAACTTGTGAATCTTATTAAGTTTTGTCGCCAAGCGGTGTTCCAAAGCAGTTCAATAAGACACCATGATTGCCTATTCTTCATGAAAGTTTCTAGTTTAATAATCTGGTTTGACAGCCACAAAAGCGTTGACTTTAAACAAGTTATCTGAAAATATCAACTAAAAAAGTTCAAGAAAGTAGTCCTATGGAAGCATTAAAACAGCAGGTGCTAACATAGTGACTGTTATAATAATCCCTTCTGAGATTATTATAACAGTCAGTGATAAAATGATGAGTGGAACTTGAACGGTCAGTGCTAACATATTGAGTGACTCTCTATAAACATCTCAGTAGTCAGAGTTATCATATTGAGTGACTCTCTATAAACATCTCAGTAGTCAGAGTTTTCATATTGAGTGACTCTCTATAAACATCTCAGTAGTCAGAGTTATCATATTGAGTGACTCTTTATAAACATTTCAGTAGCCAGAGTTATCATATTTAGTGACTCTCTATAAACATCTCAGTAGTCAGAGTTATCATATTGAGTGACTCTCTATAAACATCTCAGTAGTCAGAGTTATCATATTGAGTGACTCTCTATAAACATCTCAGTAGTCAGAGTTATCATATTGAGTGACTCTTTATAAACATTTCAGTAGCCAGAGTTATCATATTTAGTGACTCTCTATAAACATCTCAGTAGTCAGAGTTATCATATTGAGTGACTCTTTATAAACATTTCAGTAGTCAGAGTTATCATATTTAGTGACTCTCTATAAACATCTCAGTAGTCAGAGTTATCATATTGAGTGACTCTTTATAAACATTTCAGTAGTCAGAGTTATCATATTTAGTGACTCTCTATAAACATCTCAGTAGTCAGAGTTATCATATTGAGTGACTCTTTATAAACATTTCAGTAGTCAGAGTTATCATATTTATTGACTCTCTATAAACATCTCAGTAGTCAGAGTTATCATATTGAGTGACTCTTTATAAACATTTCAGTAGCCAGAGTTATCATATTTAGTGACTCTCTATAAACATCTCAGTAGTCAGAGTTATCATATTGAGTGACTCTTTATAAACATTTCAGTAGTCAGAGTTATCATATTTAGTGACTCTCTATAAACATCTCAGTAGTCAGAGTTATCATATTGAATGACTCTCTATAAACATCTCAGTAGTCAGAGTTATCATATTGAGTGACTCTCTATAAACATCTCAGTAGTCAGAGTTATCATATTGAGTGACTCTTTATAAACATTTCAGTAGTCAGAGTTATCATATTTAGTGACTCTCTATAAACATCTCAGTAGTCAGAGTTATCATATTGAATGACTCTCTATAAACATCTCAGTAGTCAGAGTTATCATATTGAGTGACTCTCTATAAACATCTCAGTAGTCAGAGTTATCATATTGAGTGACTCTCTATAAACATCTCAGTAGTCAGAGTTATCATATTGAGTGACTCTTTATAAACATTTCAGTAGCCAGAGTTATCATATTTAGTGACTCTCTATAAACATCTCAGTAGTCAGAGTTATCATATTGAGTGACTCTTTATAAACATTTCAGTAGCCAGAGTTATCATATTTAGTGACTCTCTATAAACATCTCAGTAGTCAGAGTTATCATATTGAGTGACTCTTTATAAACATTTCAGTAGTCAGAGTTATCATATTTAGTGACTCTCTATAAACATCTCAGTAGTCAGAGTTATCATATTGAGTGACTCTTTATAAACATTTCAGTAGTCAGAGTTATCATATTTAGTGACTCTCTATAAACATCTCAGTAGTCAGAGTTATCATATTGAGTGACTCTTTATAAACATTTCAGTAGTCAGAGTTATCATATTTATTGACTCTCTATAAACATCTCAGTAGTCAGAGTTATCATATTGAGTGACTCTTAATAAACATTTCAGTAGTCAGAGTTATCATATTGAGTGACTCTCTATAAACATCTCAGTAGTCAGAGTTATCATATTGAGTGACTCTTTATAAACATTTCAGTAGTCAGAGTTATCATATTTAGTGACTCTCTATAAACATTTCAGTAGTCAGAGTTATCATATTTAGTGACTCTCTATAAACATTTCAGTAGTCAGAGTTATCATATTGAATGACTCTCTATAAACATTTCAGTAGTCAGAGTTATCATATTTAGTGACTCTATAAACATTTCAGTAGTCAGAGTTATCATATTGAGTGACTCTCTATAAACATTTCAGTAGTCAGAGTTATCATTTTTAGTGACTCTCTATAAACATTTCAGTAGTCAGAGTTATCATTTTTAGTGACTCTCTATAAACATTTCAGTAGTCAGAGTTATCATATTGAGTGACTCTCTATAAACATTTCAGTAGTCAGAGTTATCGTATTTAGTGACTCTCTATAAACATCTCAGTAGTCAGAGTTATCATATTGAGTGACTCTTTATAAACATTTCAGTAGTCAGAGTTATCATATTGAGTGACTCTCTATAAACATTTCAGTAGTCAGAGTTATCATTTTTAGTGACTCTCTATAAACATTTCAGTAGTCAGAGTTATCATATTGAGTGACTCTCTATAAACATTTCAGTAGTCAGAGTTATCATATTGAGTGACTCTCTATAAACATTTCAGTAGTCAGAGTTATCATATTGAGTGACTCTCTATAAACATTTCAGTAGTCAGAGTTATCGTATTTAGTGACTCTCTATAAACATTTCAGTAGTCAGAGTAATCATATTTAGTGACTCTCTATAAACAATTCGTTAGTCAGAGTTATCATATTGAGTGACTCTCTATAAACATTTCAGTAGTCAGAGTTATCATATTGAGTGACTCTCTATAAACATTTCAGTAGTCAGAGTTATCATATTGAGTGACTCTCTGTAAACATTTCAGTAGTCAGAATTATCATATTTAGTGACTCTCTATAAACATTTCAGTAGTCAGAGTTATCGTATTTAGTGACTCTCTATAAACATTTCAGTAGTCAGAGTAATCATATTTAGTGACTCTCTATAAACATTTCGTTAGTCAGAGTTATAATATTGAGTGACTCTTTATGAACATCTCAGTAGTCAGAGTTATCATATTGAGTGACTCTTTATAAACATTTCAGTAGTCAGAGTTATCATATTTAGTGACTCTCTATAAACATTTCAGTAGTCAGAGTTATCATATTTAGTGACTCTCTATAAACATTTCAGTAGTCAGAGTTATCATATTGAATGACTCTCTATAAACATTTCAGTAGTCAGAGTTATCATATTTAGTGACTCTATAAACATTTCAGTAGTCAGAGTTATCATATTGAGTGACTCTCTATAAATATTTCAGTAGTCAGAGTTATCATATTTAGTGACTCTCTATAAACATTTCAGTAGTCAGAGTTATCATATTGAATGACTCTCTATAAACATTTCAGTAGTCAGAGTTATCATATTTAGTGACTCTATAAACATTTCAGTAGTCAGAGTTATCATATTGAGTGACTCTCTATAAATATTTCAGTAGTCAGAGTTATCATATTTAGTGACTCTCTATAAACATTTCAGTAGTCAGAGTTATCATATTGAATGACTCTCTATAAACATTTCAGTAGTCAGAGTTATCATATTTAGTGACTCTATAAACATTTCAGTAGTCAGAGTTATCATATTTAGTGACTCTCTATAAACATTTCAGTAGTCAGAGTTATCGTATTTAGTGACTCTCTATAAACATTTCAGTAGTCAGAGTTATCATATTTAGTGACTCTCTATAAACATTTCAGTAGTCAGAGTTATCGTATTTAATGACTCTCTATAAACATTTCAGTAGTCAGAGTAATCATATTTAGTGACTCTCTATAAACATTTCAGTAGTCAGAGTTATCATTTTTAGTGACTCTCTATAAACATTTCAGTAGTCAGAGTTATCATATTTAGTGACTCTCCATAAACATTTCAGTAGTCAGAGTTATCATATTGAGTGACTCTCTATAAACATTTCAGTAGTCAGAGTTATCATATTTAGTGACTCTCTATAAACATTTCAGTAGTCAGAGTTATCATATTTAGTGACTCTCTATAAACATTTCAGTAGTCAGAGTTATCATATTGAGTGACTCTCTATAAACATTTCAGTAGTCAGAGTTATCATATTTAGTGACTCTCTATAAACATTCCAGTAGTCAGAGTTATATTGAGTGACTCTCTATAAACATTTCAGTATTCAGAGTTATCATATTGAGAGACTCTCTATAAACATTTCAGTACTCAGAGTTATCATATTGAGTGACTCTCCATAAACATTTCAGTAGTCAGAGTTATCATATTGAGTGACTCTCTATAAACATTTCAGTAGTCAGAGTTATCATATTTAGTGACTCTCTATAAACATTTCATTAGTCAGAGTTATATTGAGTGACTCTCTATAAACATTTCAGTAGTCAGAGTTATCATATTTAGTGACTCTCTATAAACATTTCAGTAGTCAGAGTTATCATATTGAGTGACTCTCTATTAACATTTCAGTAGTCAGAGTTATCATATTTAGTGACTCTCTATAAACATTTCAGTAGTCAGAGTTATATTGAGTGACTCTCTATAAACATTTCAGTAGTCAGAGTTATCATATTTAGTGACTCTCTATAAAAATTTCAGTAGTCAGAGTTATCATATTTAGTGACTCTCTATAAACATTTCAGTAGTCAGAGTTATCATATTGAGTGACTCTCTATTAACATTTCAGTAGTCAGAGTTATCATAATTAGTGACTCTCTATAAACATTTCAGTAGTCAGAGTTATCATGTTGAGTGACTCTCTATTAACATTTCAGTAGTCAGAGTTATCATATTTAGTGACTCTCTATAAACATTTCAGTAGTCAGAGTTATATTGAGTGACTCTCTATAAACATTTCAGTAGTCAGAGTTATCATATTTAGTGACTCTCTATAAACATTTCAGTAGTCAGAGTTATCATATTTAGTGACTCTCTATAAACATTTCAGTAGTCAGAGTTATCATATTGAGTGACTCTCTATTAACATTTCAGTAGTCAGAGTTATCATATTTAGTGACTCTCTATAAACATTTCAGTAGTCAGAGTTATATTGAGTGACTCTCTATAAACATTTCAGTAGTCAGAGTTACCATATTTAGTGACTCTCTATAAACATTTCAGTAGTCAGAGTTATATTGAGTGACTCTCTATAAACATTTCAGTAGTCAGAGTTATCATATTTAGTGACTCTCTATTAACATTTCAGTAGTCAGAGTTATCATATTTAGTGACTCTCTATAAACATTTCAGTAGTCAGAGTTATGATTTTTAGTGACTCTCTATAAACATTTCAGTAGTCAGAGTTATCATATTTAGTGACTCTCCATAAACATTTCAGTAGTCAGAGTTATCATATTTAGTGACTCTCTATAAACATTTCAGTAGTCAGAGTTATCGTATTTAGTGACTCTCTATAAACAT
Organism: Allodiplogaster pararmata; assembly: GCA_964056735.1. NCBI lineage: Eukaryota > Metazoa > Nematoda > Chromadorea > Rhabditida > Diplogasteridae > Allodiplogaster > Allodiplogaster pararmata. Next base: position 36,517,331 of record OZ057407.1, on the reverse strand, counting down.
TTCAGTAGTCAGAGTTATCATATTTAGTGACTCTCTATAAACATTTCAGTAGTCAGAGTTATCGTATTTAGTTACTCTCTATAAACATTTCAGTAGTCAGAGTAATCATATTTAGTGACTCTCTATAAACATTTCAGTAGTCAGAGTTATCGTTTTTAATGACTCTCTATAAACATTTCAGTAGTCAGAGTAATCATATTTAGTGACTCTCTATAAACATTTCAGTAGTCAGAGTTATCATATTGAGAGACTCTCTATAAACATTTCAGTGCTCAGAGTTATCATATTGAGTGACTCTCTATAAACATTTCAGTAGTCAGAGTTATCATTTTTAGTGACTCTCTATAAACATTTCAGTAGTCAGAGTTATCATATTTAGTGACTCTCCATAAACATTTCAGTAGTCAGAGTTATCATATTGAATGACTCTCTATAAACATTTCAGTAGTCAGAGTTATCATATTTAGTGACTCTCTATAAACATTTCAGTAGTCAGAGTTATCATATTTAGTGACTCTCTATAAACATTTCAGTAGTCAGAGTTATCATATTGAGTAACTCTCTATAAACATTTCAGTAGTCAGAGTTATCATATTTAGTGACTCTCTATAAACATTTCAGTAGTCAGAGTTATATTGAGTGACTCTCTATAAACATTTCAGTAGTCAGAGTTATCATATTTAGTGACTCTCTATAAACATTTCAGTAGTCAGAGTTATCATATTTAGTGACTCTCTATAAACATTTCAGTAGTCAGAGTTATCATATTTAGTGACTCTCTATAAACATTTCAGTAGTCAGAGTTATATTGAGTGACTCTCTATAAACATTTCAGTAGTCAGAGTTATCATATTTAGTGACTCTCTATAAACATTTCAGTAGTCAGAGTTATCATATTTAGTGACTCTCTATAAACATTTCAGTAGTCAGAGTTATCATATTTAGTGACTCTCTATTAACATTTCAGTAGTCAGAGTTATCATATTTAGTGACTCTCTATAAACATTTCAGTAGTCAGAGTTATATTGAGTGACTCTCTATAAACATTTCAGTAGTCAGAGTTATCATATTTAGTGACTCTCTATAAACATTTCAGTAGTCAGAGTTATATTGAGTGACTCTCTATAAACATTTCAGTAGTCAGAGTTATCATATTTAGTGACTCTCTATAAACATTTCAGTAGTCAGAGTTATCATATTTAGTGACTCTCTATAAACATTTCAGTAGTCAGAGTTATCATATTTAGTGACTCTCTATAAACATTTCATTAGTCAGAGTTATATTGAGTGACTCTCTATAAACATTTCAGTAGTCAGAGTTATCATATTTAGTGACTCTCTATAAACATTTCAGTAGTCAGAGTTATCATATTGAGTGACTCTCTATTAACATTTCAGTAGTCAGAGTTATCATATTTAGTGACTCTCTATAAACATTTCAGTAGTCAGAGTTATATTGAGTGACTCTCTATAAACATTTCAGTAGTCAGAGTTATCATATTTAGTGACTCTCTATAAACATTTCAGTAGTCAGAGTTATCATATTTAGTGACTCTCTATAAACATTTCAGTAGTCAGAGTTATCATATTTAGTGACTCTCTATAAACATTTCAGTAGTCAGAGTTATCATATTTAGTGACTCTCTATAAACATTTCAGTAGTCAGAGTTATATTGAGTGACTCTCTATAAACATTTCAGTAGTCAGAGTTATCATATTTAGTGACTCTCTATAAACATTTCAGTAGTCAGAGTTATATTGAGTGACTCTCTATAAACATTTCAGTAGTCAGAGTTATCATATTTAGTGACTCTCTATAAACATTTCATTAGTCAGAGTTATATTGAGTGACTCTCTATAAACATTTCAGTAGTCAGAGTTATCATATTTAGTGACTCTCTATAAACATTTCAGTAGTCAGAGTTATCATATTGAGTGACTCTCTATTAACATTTCAGTAGTCAGAGTTATCATATTTAGTGACTCTCTATAAACATTTCAGTAGTCAGAGTTATATTGAGTGACTCTCTATAAACATTTCAGTAGTCAGAGTTATCATATTTAGTGACTCTCTATAAACATTTCAGTAGTCAGAGTTATCATATTTAGTGACTCTCTATAAACATTTCATTAGTCAGAGTTATATTGAGTGACTCTCTATAAACATTTCAGTAGTCAGAGTTATCATATTTAGTGACTCTCTATAAACATTTCAGTAGTCAGAGTTATCATATTGAGTGACTCTCTATTAACATTTCAGTAGTCAGAGTTATCATATTTAGTGACTCTCTATAAACATTTCAGTAGTCAGAGTTATATTGAGTGACTCTCTATAAACATTTCAGTAGTCAGAGTTATCATATTTAGTGACTCTCTATAAACATTTCAGTAGTCAGAGTTATCATATTTAGTGACTCTCTATAAACATTTCAGTAGTCAGAGTTATCATATTTAGTGACTCTCTATAAACATTTCAGTAGTCAGAGTTATCATATTTAGTGACTCTCTATAAACATTTCAGTAGTCAGAGTTATATTGAGTGACTCTCTATAAACATTTCAGTAGTCAGAGTTATCATATTTAGTGACTCTCTATAAACATTTCAGTAGTCAGAGTTATCATATTTAGTGACTCTCTATAAACATTTCAGTAGTCAGAGTTATCATATTTAGTGACTCTCTATAAACATTTCATTAGTCAGAGTTATATTGAGTGACTCTCTATAAACATTTCAGTAGTCAGAGTTATCATATTTAGTGACTCTCTATAAACATTTCAGTAGTCAGAGTTATCATATTGAGTGACTCTCTATTAACATTTCAGTAGTCAGAGTTATCATATTTAGTGACTCTCTATAAACATTTCAGTAGTCAGAGTTATATTGAGTGACTCTCTATAAACATTTCAGTAGTCAGAGTTATCATATTTAGTGACTCTCTATAAACATTTCAGTAGTCAGAGTTATCATATTTAGTGACTCTCTATAAACATTTCAGTAGTCAGAGTTATCATATTTAGTGACTCTCTATAAACATTTCAGTAGTCAGAGTTATATTGAGTGACTCTCTATAAACATTTCAGTAGTCAGAGTTATCATATTTAGTGACTCTCTATAAACATTTCAGTAGTCAGAGTTATCATATTTAGTGACTCTCTATAAACATTTCAGTAGTCAGAGTTATCATATTTAGTGACTCTCTATTAACATTTCAGTAGTCAGAGTTATCATATTTAGTGACTCTCTATAAACATTTCAGTAGTCAGAGTTATATTGAGTGACTCTCTATAAACATTTCAGTAGTCAGAGTTATCATATTTAGTGACTCTCTATAAACATTTCAGTAGTCAGAGTTATATTGAGTGACTCTCTATAAACATTTCAGTAGTCAGAGTTATCATATTTAGTGACTCTCTATAAACATTTCAGTAGTCAGAGTTATCATATTTAGTGACTCTCTATAAACATTTCAGTAGTCAGAGTTATCATATTGAGTGACTCTCTATTAACATTTCAGTAGTCAGAGTTATCATATTTAGTGACTCTCTATAAACATTTCAGTAGTCAGAGTTATATTGAGTGACTCTCTATAAACATTTCAGTAGTCAGAGTTACCATATTTAGTGACTCTCTATAAACATTTCAGTAGTCAGAGTTATATTGAGTGACTCTCTATAAACATTTCAGTAGTCAGAGTTATCATATTTAGTGACTCTCTATTAACATTTCAGTAGTCAGAGTTATCATATTTAGTGACTCTCTATAAACATTTCAGTAGTCAGAGTTATGATTTTTAGTGACTCTCTATAAACATTTCAGTAGTCAGAGTTATCATATTTAGTGACTCTCCATAAACATTTCAGTAGTCAGAGTTATCATATTTAGTGACTCTCTATAAACATTTCAGTAGTCAGAGTTATCGTATTTAGTGACTCTCTATAAACATTTCAGTAGTCAGAGTTATCATATTTAGTGACTCTCTATAAACATTTCAGTAGTCAGAGTTATCGTATTTAGTTACTCTCTATAAACATTTCAGTAGTCAGAGTAATCATATTTAGTGACTCTCTATAAACATTTCAGTAGTCAGAGTTATCGTTTTTAATGACTCTCTATAAACATTTCAGTAGTCAGAGTAATCATATTTAGTGACTCTCTATAAACATTTCAGTAGTCAGAGTTATCATATTGAGAGACTCTCTATAAACATTTCAGTGCTCAGAGTTATCATATTGAGTGACTCTCTATAAACATTTCAGTAGTCAGAGTTATCATTTTTAGTGACTCTCTATAAACATTTCAGTAGTCAGAGTTATCATATTTAGTGACTCTCCATAAACATTTCAGTAGTCAGAGTTATCATATTGAATGACTCTCTATAAACATTTCAGTAGTCAGAGTTATCATATTTAGTGACTCTCTATAAACATTTCAGTAGTCAGAGTTATCATATTTAGTGACTCTCTATAAACATTTCAGTAGTCAGAGTTATCATATTGAGTAACTCTCTAGAAACATTTCAGTAGTCAGAGTTATCATATTTAGTGACTCTCTATAAACATTTCAGTAGTCAGAGTTATATTGAGTGACTCTCTATAAACATTTCAGTAGTCAGAGTTATCATATTTAGTGACTCTCTATAAACATTTCAGTAGTCAGAGTTATCATATTTAGTGACTCTCTATAAACATTTCAGTAGTCAGAGTTATCATATTGAGTGACTCTCTATTAACATTTCAGTAGTCAGAGTTATCATATTTAGTGACTCTCTATAAACATTTCAGTAGTCAGAGTTATATTGAGTGACTCTCTATAAACATTTCAGTAGTCAGAGTTATCATATTTAGTGACTCTCTATAAACATTTCAGTAGTCAGAGTTATATTGAGTGACTCTCTATAAACATTTCAGTAGTCAGAGTTATCATATTTAGTGACTCTCTATTAACATTTCAGTAGTCAGAGTTATCATATTTAGTGACTCTCTATAAACATTTCAGTAGTCAGAGTTATGATTTTTAGTGACTCTCTATAAACATTTCAGTAGTCAGAGTTATCATATTTAGTGACTCTCCATAAACATTTCAGTAGTCAGAGTTATCATATTTAGTGACTCTCTATAAACATTTCAGTAGTCAGAGTTATCGTATTTAGTGACTCTCTATAAACATTTCAGTAGTCAGAGTTATCATATTTAGTGACTCTCTATAAACATTTCAGTAGTCAGAGTTATCGTATTTAGTTACTCTCTATAAACATTTCAGTAGTCAGAGTAATCATATTTAGTGACTCTCTATAAACATTTCAGTAGTCAGAGTTATCGTATTTAATGACTCTCTATAAACATTTCAGTAGTCAGAGTAATCATATTTAGTGACTCTCTATAAACATTTCAGTAGTCAGAGTTATCATATTGAGAGACTCTCTATAAACATTTCAGTGCTCAGAGTTATCATATTGAGTGACTCTCTATAAACATTTCAGTAGTCAGAGTTATCATATTGAGTGACTCTCTATAAACATTTCAGTAGTCAGAGTTATCATATTTAGTGACTCTCCATAAACATTTCAGTAGTCAGAGTTATCATATTGAGTGACTCTCTATAAACATTTCAGTAGTCAGAGTTATCATATTTAGTGACTCTCTATAAACATTTCAGTAGTCAGAGTTTTCATATTTAGTGACTCTCTATAAACATTTCAGTAGTCAGAGTTATCATATTGAGTGACTCTCTATAAACATTTCAGTAGTCAGAGTTATGATATTTAGTGACTCTCTATAAACATTTCAGTAGTCAGAGTTATATTGAGTGACTCTCTATAAACATTTCAGTATTCAGAGTTATCATATTGAGAGACTCTCTATAAACATTTCAGTACTCAGAGTTATCATATTGAGTGACTCTCTATTAACATTTCAGTAGTCAGAGTTATCATATTTAGTGACTCTCTATAAACATTTCAGTAGTCAGAGTTATATTGAGTGACTCTCTATAAACATTTCAGTATTCAGAGTTATCATATTGAGAGACTCTCTATAAACATTTCAGTACTCAGAGTTATCATATTTAGTGACTCTCTATTAACATTTCAGTAGTCAGAGTTATCATATTTAGTGACTCTCTATAAACATTTCATTAGTCAGAGTTATATTGAGTGACTCTCTATAAACATTTCAGTAGTCAGAGTTATCATATTTAGTGACTCTCTATAAACATTTCAGTAGTCAGAGTTATCATATTGAGTGACTCTCTATTAACATTTCAGTAGTCAGAGTTATCATATTTAGTGACTCTCTATAAACATTTCAGTAGTCAGAGTTATATTGAGTGACTCTCTATAAACATTTCAGTAGTCAGAGTTATCATATTTAGTGACTCTCTATAAAAATTTCAGTAGTCAGAGTTATCATATTTAGTGACTCTCTATAAACATTTCAGTAGTCAGAGTTATCATATTGAGTGACTCTCTATTAACATTTCAGTAGTCAGAGTTATCATATTTAGTGACTCTCTATAAACATTTCAGTAGTCAGAGTTATCATATTGAGTGACTCTCTATTAACATTTCAGTAGTCAGAGTTATCATATTTAGTGACTCTCTATAAACATTTCAGTAGTCAGAGTTATATTGAGTGACTCTCTATAAACATTTCAGTAGTCAGAGTTATCATATTTAGTGACTCTCTATAAACATTTCAGTAGTCAGAGTTATATTGAGTGACTCTCTATAAACATTTCAGTAGTCAGAGTTATCATATTTAGTGACTCTCTATTAACATTTCAGTAGTCAGAGTTATCATATTTAGTGACTCTCTATAAACATTTCAGTAGTCAGAGTTATGATTTTTAGTGACTCTCTATAAACATTTCAGTAGTCAGAGTTATCATATTTAGTGACTCTCCATAAACATTTCAGTAGTCAGAGTTATCATATTTAGTGACTCTCTATAAACATTTCAGTAGTCAGAGTTATCGTATTTAGTGACTCTCTATAAACATTTCAGTAGTCAGAGTTATCATATTTAGTGACTCTCTATAAACATTTCAGTAGTCAGAGTTATCGTATTTAGTTACTCTCTATAAACATTTCAGTAGTCAGAGTAATCATATTTAGTGACTCTCTATAAACATTTCAGTAGTCAGAGTTATCGTATTTAATGACTCTCTATAAACATTTCAGTAGTCAGAGTAATCATATTTAGTGACTCTCTATAAACATTTCAGTAGTCAGAGTTATCATATTGAGAGACTCTCTATAAACATTTCAGTGCTCAGAGTTATCATATTGAGTGACTCTCTATAAACATTTCAGTAGTCAGAGTTATCATATTGAGTGACTCTCTATAAACATTTCAGTAGTCAGAGTTATCATATTTAGTGACTCTCCATAAACATTTCAGTAGTCAGAGTTATCATATTGAGTGACTCTCTATAAACATTTCAGTAGTCAGAGTTATCATATTTAGTGACTCTCTATAAACATTTCAGTAGTCAGAGTTTTCATATTTAGTGACTCTCTATAAACATTTCAGTAGTCAGAGTTATCATATTGAGTGACTCTCTATAAACATTTCAGTAGTCAGAGTTATGATATTTAGTGACTCTCTATAAACATTTCAGTAGTCAGAGTTATATTGAGTGACTCTCTATAAACATTTCAGTATTCAGAGTTATCATATTGAGAGACTCTCTATAAACATTTCAGTACTCAGAGTTATCATATTGAGTGACTCTCTATTAACATTTCAGTAGTCAGAGTTATCATATTTAGTGACTCTCTATAAACATTTCAGTAGTCAGAGTAATCATATTTAGTGACTCTCTATAAACATTTCAGTAGTCAGAGTTATCGTATTTAATGACTCTCTATAAACATTTCAGTAGTCAGAGTAATCATATTTAGTGACTCTCTATAAACATTTCAGTAGTCAGAGTTATCATATTGAGAGACTCTCTATAAACATTTCAGTGCTCAGAGTTATCATATTGAGTGACTCTCTATAAACATTTCAGTAGTCAGAGTTATCATATTGAGTGACTCTCTATAAACATTTCAGTAGTCAGAGTTATCATATTTAGTGACTCTCTATAAACATTTCAGTAGTCAGAGTTTTCATATTTAGTGACTCTCTATAAACATTTCAGTAGTCAGAGTTATCATATTGAGTGACTCTCTATAAACATTTCAGTAGTCAGAGTTATGATATTTAGTGACTCTCTATAAACATTTCAGTAGTCAGAGTTATATTGAGTGACTCTCTATAAACATTTCAGTATTCAGAGTTATCATATTGAGAGACTCTCTATAAACATTTCAGTACTCAGAGTTATCATATTGAGTGACTCTCTATTAACATTTCAGTAGTCAGAGTTATCATATTTAGTGACTCTCTATAAACATTTCAGTAGTCAGAGTTATATTGAGTGACTCTCTATAAACATTTCAGTATTCAGAGTTATCATATTGAGAGACTCTCTATAAACATTTCAGTACTCAGAGTTATCATATTTAGTGACTCTCTATTAACATTTCAGTAGTCAGAGTTATCATATTTAGTGACTCTCTATAAACATTTCATTAGTCAGAGTTATATTGAGTGACTCTCTATAAACATTTCAGTAGTCAGAGTTATCATATTTAGTGACTCTCTATAAACATTTCAGTAGTCAGAGTTATCATATTGAGTGACTCTCTATTAACATTTCAGTAGTCAGAGTTATCATATTTAGTGACTCTCTATAAACATTTCAGTAGTCAGAGTTATATTGAGTGACTCTTTATAAACATTTCAGTAGTCAGAGTTATCATATTTAGTGACTCTCTATAAAAATTTCAGTAGTCAGAGTTATCATATTTAGTGACTCTCTATAAACATTTCAGTAGTCAGAGTTATCATATTGAGTGACTCTCTATTAACATTTCAGTAGTCAGAGTTATCATATTTAGTGACTCTCTATAAACATTTCAGTAGTCAGAGTTATCATATTGAGTGACTCTCTATTAACATTTCAGTAGTCAGAGTTATCATATTTAGTGACTCTCTATAAACATTTCAGTAGTCAGAGTTATATTGAGTGACTCTCTATAAACATTTCAGTAGTCAGAGTTATCATATTTAGTGACTCTCTATAAACATTTCAGTAGTCAGAGTTATATTGAGTGACTCTCTATAAACATTTCAGTAGTCAGAGTTATCATATTTAGTGACTCTCTATTAACATTTCAGTAGTCAGAGTTATCATATTTAGTGACTCTCTATAAACATTTCAGTAGTCAGAGTTATGATTTTTAGTGACTCTCTATAAACATTTCAGTAGTCAGAGTTATCATATTTAGTGACTCTCCATAAACATTTCAGTAGTCAGAGTTATCATATTTAGTGACTCTCTATAAACATTTCAGTAGTCAGAGTTATCGTATTTAGTGACTCTCTATAAACATTTCAGTAGTCAGAGTTATCATATTTAGTGACTCTCTATAAACATTTCAGTAGTCAGAGTTATCGTATTTAGTTACTCTCTATAAACATTTCAGTAGTCAGAGTAATCATATTTAGTGACTCTCTATAAACATTTCAGTAGTCAGAGTTATCGTATTTAATGACTCTCTATAAACATTTCAGTAGTCAGAGTAATCATATTTAGTGACTCTCTATAAACATTTCAGTAGTCAGAGTTATCATATTGAGAGACTCTCTATAAACATTTCAGTGCTCAGAGTTATCATATTGAGTGACTCTCTATAAACATTTCAGTAGTCAGAGTTATCATATTGAGTGACTCTCTATAAACATTTCAGTAGTCAGAGTTATCATATTTAGTGACTCTCCATAAACATTTCAGTAGTCAGAGTTATCATATTGAGTGACTCTCTATAAACATTTCAGTAGTCAGAGTTATCATATTTAGTGACTCTCTATAAACATTTCAGTAGTCAGAGTTTTCATATTTAGTGACTCTCTATAAACATTTCAGTAGTCAGAGTTATCATATTGAGTGACTCTCTATAAACATTTCAGTAGTCAGAGTTATGATATTTAGTGACTCTCTATAAACATTTCAGTAGTCAGAGTTATATTGAGTGACTCTCTATAAACATTTCAGTATTCAGAGTTATCATATTGAGAGACTCTCTATAAACATTTCAGTACTCAGAGTTATCATATTGAGTGACTCTCTATTAACATTTCAGTAGTCAGAGTTATCATATTTAGTGACTCTCTATAAACATTTCAGTAGTCAGAGTTATATTGAGTGACTCTCTATAAACATTTCAGTATTCAGAGTTATCATATTGAGAGACTCTCTATAAACATTTCAGTACTCAGAGTTATCATATTTAGTGACTCTCTATTAACATTTCAGTAGTCAGAGTTATCATATTTAGTGACTCTCTATAAACATTTCATTAGTCAGAGTTATATTGAGTGACTCTCTATAAACATTTCAGTAGTCAGAGTTATCATATTTAGTGACTCTCTATAAACATTTCAGTAGTCAGAGTTATCATATTGAGTGACTCTCTATTAACATTTCAGTAGTCAGAGTTATCATATTTAGTGACTCTCTATAAACATTTCAGTAGTCAGAGTTATATTGAGTGACTCTCTATAAACATTTCAGTAGTCAGAGTTATCATCTTTAGTGACTCTCTATAAAAATTTCAGTAGTCAGAGTTATCATATTTAGTGACTCTCTATAAACATTTCAGTAGTCAGAGTTATCATATTGAGTGACTCTCTATTAACATTTCAGTAGTCAGAGTTATCATATTTAGTGACTCTCTATAAACATTTCAGTAGTCAGAGTTATCATATTTAGTGACTCTCCATAAACATTTCAGTAGTCAGAGTTATCATATTGAGTGACTCTCTATAAACATTTCAGTAGTCAGAGTTATCATATTTAGTGACTCTCTATAAACATTTCATTAGTCAGAGTTATATTGAGTGACTCTCTATAAACATTTCAGTAGTCAGAGTTATCATAATTAGTGACTCTCTATAAACATTTCAGTAGTCAGAGTTATCATATTGAGTGACTCTCTATTAACATTTCAGTAGTCAGAGTTATCATATTTAGTGACTCTCTATAAACATTTCAGTAGTCAGAGTTATATTGAGTGACTCTCTATAAACATTTCAGTAGTCAGAGTTATCATATTTAGTGACTCTCTATAAACATTTCAGTAGTCAGAGTTATCATATTTAGTGACTCTCTATAAACATTTCAGTAGTCAGAGTTATCATATTGAGTGACTCTCTATTAACATTTCAGTAGTCAGAGTTATCATATTTAGTGACTCTCTATAAACATTTCAGTAGTCAGAGTTATATTGAGTGACTCTCTATAAACATTTCAGTAGTCAGAGTTATCATATTTAGTGACTCTCTATTAACATTTCAGTAGTCAGAGTTATCATATTTAGTGACTCTCTATAAACATTTCAGTAGTCAGAGTTATATTGAGTGACTCTCTGTAAACATTCCAGTAGTCAGAGTTATCATATTGAGAGACTCTCTATAAACATTTCAGTAGTCAGAGTTATCATATTGAGTGACTCTCTATAAACATTTCAGTAGTCAGAGTTATCATATTGAGTGACTCTCTATTAACATTTCAGTAGTCAGAGTTGTCATATTTAGTGACTCTCTATAAACATTTCAGTAGTCAGAGTTATATTGAGTGACTCTCTATAAACATTTCAGTAGTCAGAGTTATCATATTTAGTGACTCTCTATAAACATTTCAGTAGTCAGAGTTATATTGAGTGACTCTCTATAAACATTTCAGTAGTCAGAGTTATCATATTTAGTGACTCTCTATTAACATTTCAGTAGTCAGAGTTATCATATTTAGTGACTCTCTATAAACATTTCAGTAGTCAGAGTTATGATTTTTAGTGACTCTCTATAAACATTTCAGTAGTCAGAGTTATCATATTTAGTGACTCTCCATAAACATTTCAGTAGTCAGAGTTATCATATTTAGTGACTCTCTATAAACATTTCAGTAGTCAGAGTTATCGTATTGAGTGACTCTCTATTAACATTTCAGTAGTCAGAGTTATCATATTTAGTGACTCTCTATAAACATTTCAGTAGTCAGAGTTATCATATTTAGTGACTCTCCATAAACATTTCAGTAGTCAGAGTTATCATTTTGAGTGACTCTCTATAAACATTTCAGTAGTCAGAGTTATCATATTTAGTGACTCTCTATAAACATTTCATTAGTCAGAGTTATATTGAGTGACTCTCTATAAACATTTCAGTAGTCAGAGTTATCATAATTAGTGACTCTCTATAAACATTTCAGTAGTCAGAGTTATCATATTGAGTGACTCTCTATTAACATTTCAGTAGTCAGAGTTATCATATTTAGTGACTCTCTATAAACATTTCAGTAGTCAGAGTTATATTGAGTGACTCTCTATAAACATTTCAGTAGTCAGAGTTATCATATTTAGTGACTCTCTATAAACATTTCAGTAGTCAGAGTTATCATATTTAGTGACTCTCTATAAACATTTCAGTAGTCAGAGTTATCATATTGAGTGACTCTCTATTAACATTTCAGTAGTCAGAGTTATCATATTTAGTGACTCTCTATAAACATTTCAGTAGTCAGAGTTATATTGAGTGACTCTCTATAAACATTTCAGTAGTCAGAGTTATCATATTTAGTGACTCTCTATAAACATTTCAGTAGTCAGAGTTATATTGAGTGACTCTCTATAAACATTTCAGTAGTCAGAGTTATCATATTTAGTGACTCTCTATTAACATTTCAGTAGTCAGAGTTATCATATTTAGTGACTCTCTATAAACATTTCAGTAGTCAGAGTTATATTGAGTGACTCTCTGTAAACATTCCAGTAGTCAGAGTTATCATATTGAGAGACTCTCTATAAACATTTCAGTAGTCAGAGTTATCATATTGAGTGACTCTCTATAAACATTTCAGTAGTCAGAGTTATCATATTGAGTGACTCTCTATTAACATTTCAGTAGTCAGAGTTATCATATTTAGTGACTCTCTATAAACATTTCAGTAGTCAGAGTTATATTGAGTGACTCTCTATAAACATTTCAGTAGTCAGAGTTATCATATTTAGTGACTCTCTATAAACATTTCAGTAGTCAGAGTTATATTGAGTGACTCTCTATAAACATTTCAGTAGTCAGAGTTATCATATTTAGTGACTCTCTATTAACATTTCAGTAGTCAGAGTTATCATATTTAGTGACTCTCCATAAACATTTCAGTAGTCAGAGTTATCATATTGAGTGACTCTCTATAAACATTTCAGTAGTCAGAGTTATCATATTTAGTGACTCTCTATAAACATTTCATTAGTCAGAGTTATATTGAGTGACTCTCTATAAACATTTCAGTAGTCAGAGTTATCATAATTAGTGACTCTCTATAAACATTTCAGTAGTCAGAGTTATCATATTGAGTGACTCTCTATTAACATTTCAGTAGTCAGAGTTATCATATTTAGTGACTCTCTATAAACATTTCAGTAGTCAGAGTTATATTGAGTGACTCTCTATAAACATTTCAGTAGTCAGAGTTATCATATTTAGTGACTCTCTATAAACATTTCAGTAGTCAGAGTTATCATATTTAGTGACTCTCTATAAACATTTCAGTAGTCAGAGTTATCATATTGAGTGACTCTCTATTAACATTTCAGTAGTCAGAGTTATCATATTTAGTGACTCTCTATAAACATTTCAGTAGTCAGAGTTATATTGAGTGACTCTCTATAAACATTTCAGTAGTCAGAGTTATCATATTTAGTGACTCTCTATTAACATTTCAGTAGTCAGAGTTATCATATTTAGTGACTCTCTATAAACATTTCAGTAGTCAGAGTTATATTGAGTGACTCTCTGTAAACATTCCAGTAGTCAGAGTTATCATATTGAGAGACTCTCTATAAACATTTCAGTAGTCAGAGTTATCATATTGAGTGACTCTCTATAAACATTTCAGTAGTCAGAGTTATCATATTGAGTGACTCTCTATTAACATTTCAGTAGTCAGAGTTGTCATATTTAGTGACTCTCTATAAACATTTCAGTAGTCAGAGTTATATTGAGTGACTCTCTATAAACATTTCAGTAGTCAGAGTTATCATATTTAGTGACTCTCTATAAACATTTCAGTAGTCAGAGTTATATTGAGTGACTCTCTATAAACATTTCAGTAGTCAGAGTTATCATATTTAGTGACTCTCTATTAACATTTCAGTAGTCAGAGTTATCATATTTAGTGACTCTCTATAAACATTTCAGTAGTCAGAGTTATGATTTTTAGTGACTCTCTATAAACATTTCAGTAGTCAGAGTTATCATATTTAGTGACTCTCCATAAACATTTCAGTAGTCAGAGTTATCATATTTAGTGACTCTCTATAAACATTTCAGTAGTCAGAGTTATCGTATTGAGTGACTCTCTATTAACATTTCAGTAGTCAGAGTTATCATATTTAGTGACTCTCTATAAACATTTCAGTAGTCAGAGTTATCATATTTAGTGACTCTCCATAAACATTTCAGTAGTCAGAGTTATCATTTTGAGTGACTCTCTATAAACATTTCAGTAGTCAGAGTTATCATATTTAGTGACTCTCTATAAACATTTCATTAGTCAGAGTTATATTGAGTGACTCTCTATAAACATTTCAGTAGTCAGAGTTATCATAATTAGTGACTCTCTATAAACATTTCAGTAGTCAGAGTTATCATATTGAGTGACTCTCTATTAACATTTCAGTAGTCAGAGTTATCATATTTAGTGACTCTCTATAAACATTTCAGTAGTCAGAGTTATATTGAGTGACTCTCTATAAACATTTCAGTAGTCAGAGTTATCATATTTAGTGACTCTCTATAAACATTTCAGTAGTCAGAGTTATCATATTTAGTGACTCTCTATAAACATTTCAGTAGTCAGAGTTATCATATTGAGTGACTCTCTATTAACATTTCAGTAGTCAGAGTTATCATATTTAGTGACTCTCTATAAACATTTCAGTAGTCAGAGTTATATTGAGTGACTCTCTATAAACATTTCAGTAGTCAGAGTTATCATATTTAGTGACTCTCTATAAACATTTCAGTAGTCAGAGTTATATTGAGTGACTCTCTATAAACATTTCAGTAGTCAGAGTTATCATATTTAGTGACTCTCTATTAACATTTCAGTAGTCAGAGTTATCATATTTAGTGACTCTCTATAAACATTTCAGTAGTCAGAGTTATATTGAGTGACTCTCTGTAAACATTCCAGTAGTCAGAGTTATCATATTGAGAGACTCTCTATAAACATTTCAGTAGTCAGAGTTATCATATTGAGTGACTCTCTATAAACATTTCAGTAGTCAGAGTTATCATATTGAGTGACTCTCTATTAACATTTCAGTAGTCAGAGTTATCATATTTAGTGACTCTCTATAAACATTTCAGTAGTCAGAGTTATATTGAGTGACTCTCTATAAACATTTCAGTAGTCAGAGTTATCATATTTAGTGACTCTCTATAAACATTTCAGTAGTCAGAGTTATATTGAGTGACTCTCTATAAACATTTCAGTAGTCAGAGTTATCATATTTAGTGACTCTCTATTAACATTTCAGTAGTCAGAGTTATCATATTTAGTGACTCTCTATAAACATTTCAGTAGTCAGAGTTATGATTTTTAGTGACTCTCTATAAACATTTCAGTAGTCAGAGTTATCATATTTAGTGACTCTCCATAAACATTTCAGTAGTCAGAGTTATCATATTTAGTGACTCTCTATAAACATTTCAGTAGTCAGAGTTATCGTATTTAGTGACTCTCTTTAAACATTTCAGTAGTCAGAGTTATCATATTTAGTGACTCTCTATAAACATTTCAGTAGTCAGAGTTATCGTATTTAGTTACTCTCTATAAACATTTCAGTAGTCAGAGTTATCGTATTTAATGACTCTCTATAAACATTTCAGTAGTCAGAGTAATCATATTTAGTGACTCTCTATAAACATTTCAGTAGTCAGAGTTATCATATTGAGAGACTCTCTATAAACATTTCAGTGCTCAGAGTTATCATATTGAGTGACTCTCTATAAACATTTCAGTAGTCAGAGTTATCATTTTTAGTGACTCTCTATAAACATTTCAGTAGTCAGAGTTATCATATTTAGTGACTCTCCATAAACATTTCAGTAGTCAGAGTTATCATATTGAGTGACTCTCTATAAACATTTCAGTAGTCAGAGTTATCATATTTAGTGACTCTCTATAAACATTTCAGTAGTCAGAGTTATCATATTTAGTGACTCTCTATAAACATTTCAGTAGTCAGAGTTATCATATTGAGTGACTCTCTATAAACATTTCAGTAGTCAGAGTTATCATATTTAGTGACTCTCTATAAACATTTCAGTAGTCAGAGTTATATTGAGTGACTCTCTATAAACATTTCAGTATTCAGAGTTATCATATTGAGAGACTCTCTATAAACATTTCAGTACTCAGAGTTATCATATTGAGTGACTCTCTATAAACATTTCAGTAGTCAGAGTTATCATTTTTAGTGACTCTCTATAAACATTTCAGTAGTCAGAGTTATCATATTTAGTGACTCTCCATAAACATTTCAGTAGTCAGAGTTATCATATTGAGTGACTCTCTATAAACATTTCAGTAGTCAGAGTTATCATATTTAGTGACTCTCTATAAACATTTCATTAGTCAGAGTTATATTGAGTGACTCTCTATAAACATTTCAGTAGTCAGAGTTATCATATTTAGTGACTCTCTATAAACATTTCAGTAGTCAGAGTTATCATATTGAGTGACTCTCTATTAACATTTCAGTAGTCAGAGTTATCATATTTAGTGACTCTCTATAAACATTTCAGTAGTCAGAGTTATATTGAGTGACTCTCTATAAACATTTCAGTAGTCAGAGTTATCATATTTAGTGACTCTCTATAAAAATTTCAGTAGTCAGAGTTATCATATTTAGTGACTCTCTATAAACATTTCAGTAGTCAGAGTTATCATATTGAGTGACTCTCTATTAACATTTCAGTAGTCAGAGTTATCATATTTAGTGACTCTCTATAAACATTTCAGTAGTCAGAGTTATATTGAGTGACTCTCTATAAACATTTCAGTAGTCAGAGTTATCATATTTAGTGACTCTCCATAAACATTTCAGTAGTCAGAGTTATCATATTTAGTGACTCTCTATAAACATTTCAGTAGTCAGAGTTATCGTATTGAGTGACTCTCTATTAACATTTCAGTAGTCAGAGTTATCATATTTAGTGACTCTCTATAAACATTTCAGTAGTCAGAGTTATCATATTTAGTGACTCTCCATAAACATTTCAGTAGTCAGAGTTATCATTTTGAGTGACTCTCTATAAACATTTCAGTAGTCAGAGTTATCATATTTAGTGACTCTCTATAAACATTTCATTAGTCAGAGTTATATTGAGTGACTCTCTATAAACATTTCAGTAGTCAGAGTTATCATAATTAGTGACTCTCTATAAACATTTCAGTAGTCAGAGTTATCATATTGAGTGACTCTCTATTAACATTTCAGTAGTCAGAGTTATCATATTTAGTGACTCTCTATAAACATTTCAGTAGTCAGAGTTATATTGAGTGACTCTCTATAAACATTTCAGTAGTCAGAGTTATCATATTTAGTGACTCTCTATAAACATTTCAGTAGTCAGAGTTATCATATTTAGTGACTCTCTATAAACATTTCAGTAGTCAGAGTTATCATATTGAGTGACTCTCTATTAACATTTCAGTAGTCAGAGTTATCATATTTAGTGACTCTCTATAAACATTTCAGTAGTCAGAGTTATATTGAGTGACTCTCCATAAACATTTCAGTAGTCAGAGTTATCATATTTAGTGACTCTCTATAAACATTTCAGTAGTCAGAGTTATCGTATTTAGTGACTCTCTTTAAACATTTCAGTAGTCAGAGTTATCGTATTTAGTGACTCTCTATAAACATTTCAGTAGTCAGAGTTATCGTATTTAGTGACTCTCTATAAACATTTCAGTAGTCAGAGTTATATTGAGTGACTCTCTATAAACATTTCAGTAGTCAGAGTTATCATATTTAGTGACTCTCTATAAACATTTCAGTAGTCAGAGTTATCGTATTTAGTGACTCTCTATAAACATTTCAGTAGTCAGAGTTATCATATTGAGTGACTCTCTATTAACATTTCAGTAGTCAGAGTTATCATATTTAGTGACTCTCTATAAACATTTCAGTAGTCAGAGTTATATTGAGTGACTCTCTATAAACATTTCAGTAGTCAGAGTTATCATATTTAGTGACTCTCTATAAACATTTCAGTAGTCAGAGTTATATTGAGTGACTCTCTATAAACATTTCAGTAGTCAGAGTTATCATATTTAGTGACTCTCTATTAACATTTCAGTAGTCAGAGTTATCATATTTAGTGACTCTCTATAAACATTTCAGTAGTCAGAGTTATGATTTTTAGTGACTCTCTATAAACATTTCAGTAGTCAGAGTTATCATATTTAGTGACTCTCCATAAACATTTCAGTAGTCAGAGTTATCATATTTAGTGACTCTCTATAAACATTTCAGTAGTCAGAGTTATCGTATTTAGTGACTCTCTTTAAACATTTCAGTAGTCAGAGTTATCATATTTAGTGACTCTCTATAAACATTTCAGTAGTCAGAGTTATCGTATTTAGTGACTCTCTATAAACATTTCAGTAGTCAGAGTTATCATATTGAATGACTCTCTATAAACATTTCAGTAGTCAGAGTTATCATATTTAGTGACTCTATAAACATTTCAGTAGTCAGAGTTATCATATTGAGTGACTCTCTATAAATATTTCAGTAGTCAGAGTTATCATATTTAGTGACTCTCTATTAACATTTCAGTAGTCAGAGTTATCATATTTAGTGACTCTCTATAAACATTTCAGTAGTCAGAGTTATGATTTTTAGTGACTCTCTATAAACATTTCAGTAGTCAGAGTTATCATATTTAGTGACTCTCCATAAACATTTCAGTAGTCAGAGTTATAATATTGAGTGACTCTTTATGAACATCTCAGTAGTCAGAGTTATCATATTGAGTGACTCTTTATAAACATTTCAGTAGTCAGAGTTATCATATTTAGTGACTCTCTATAAACATTTCAGTAGTCAGAGTTATCATATTTAGTGACTCTCTATAAACATTTCAGTAGTCAGAGTTATCATATTGAATGACTCTCTATAAACATTTCAGTAGTCAGAGTTATCATATTTAGTGACTCTATAAACATTTCAGTAGTCAGAGTTATCATATTGAGTGACTCTCTATAAATATTTCAGTAGTCAGAGTTATCATATTTAGTGACTCTCTATAAACATTTCAGTAGTCAGAGTTATCATATTGAATGACTCTCTATAAACATTTCAGTAGTCAGAGTTATCATATTTAGTGACTCTATAAACATTTCAGTAGTCAGAGTTATCATATTGAGTGACTCTCTATAAATATTTCAGTAGTCAGAGTTATCATATTTAGTGACTCTCTATAAACATTTCAGTAGTCAGAGTTATCATATTGAATGACTCTCTATAAACATTTCAGTAGTCAGAGTTATCATATTTAGTGACTCTATAAACATTTCAGTAGTCAGAGTTATCATATTTAGTGACTCTCTATAAACATTTCAGTAGTCAGAGTTATCGTATTTAGTGACTCTCTATAAACATTTCAGTAGTCAGAGTTATCATATTTAGTGACTCTCTATAAACATTTCAGTAGTCAGAGTTATCGTATTTAATGACTCTCTATAAACATTTCAGTAGTCAGAGTAATCATATTTAGTGACTCTCTATAAACATTTCAGTAGTCAGAGTTATCATTTTTAGTGACTCTCTATAAACATTTCAGTAGTCAGAGTTATCATATTTAGTGACTCTCCATAAACATTTCAGTAGTCAGAGTTATCATATTGAGTGACTCTCTATAAACATTTCAGTAGTCAGAGTTATCATATTTAGTGACTCTCTATAAACATTTCAGTAGTCAGAGTTATCATATTTAGTGACTCTCTATAAACATTTCAGTAGTCAGAGTTATCATATTGAGTGACTCTCTATAAACATTTCAGTAGTCAGAGTTATCATATTTAGTGACTCTCTATAAACATTTCAGTAGTCAGAGTTATATTGAGTGACTCTCTATAAACATTTCAGTATTCAGAGTTTTCATATTGAGAGACTCTCTATAAACATTTCAGTACTCAGAGTTATCATATTGAGTGACTCTCTATAAACATTTCAGTAGTCAGAGTTATCATTTTTAGTGACTCTCTATAAACATTTCAGTAGTCAGAGTTATCATTTTTAGTGACTCTCTATAAACATTTCAGTAGTCAGAGTTATCATATTTAGTGACTCTCCATAAACATTTCAGTAGTCAGAGTTATCATATTGAGTGACTCTCTATAAACATTTCAGTAGTCAGAGTTATCATATTTAGTGACTCTCTATAAACATTTCAGTAGTCAGAGTTATCATATTTAGTGACTCTCTATAAACATTTCAGTAGTCAGAGTTATCATATTGAGTGACTCTCTATAAACATTTCAGTAGTCAGAGTTATCATATTTAGTGACTCTCTATAAACATTTCAGTAGTCAGAGTTATATTGAGTGACTCTCTATAAACATTTCAGTATTCAGAGTTATCATATTGAGAGACTCTCTATAAACATTTCAGTACTCAGAGTTATCATATTGAGTGACTCTCTATAAACATTTCAGTAGTCAGAGTTATCATTTTTAGTGACTCTCTATAAACATTTCAGTAGTCAGAGTTATCATATTTAGTGACTCTCCATAAACATTTCAGTAGTCAGAGTTATCATATTGAGTGACTCTCTATAAACATTTCAGTAGTCAGAGTTATCATATTTAGTGACTCTCTATAAACATTTCATTAGTCAGAGTTATATTGAGTGACTCTCTATAAACATTTCAGTAGTCAGAGTTATCATATTTAGTGACTCTCTATAAACATTTCAGTAGTCAGAGTTATCATATTGAGTGACTCTCTATTAACATTTCAGTAGTCAGAGTTATCATATTTAGTGACTCTCTATAAACATTTCAGTAGTCAGAGTTATATTGAGTGACTCTCTATAAACATTTCAGTAGTCAGAGTTATCATATTTAGTGACTCTCTATAAAAATTTCAGTAGTCAGAGTTATCATATTTAGTGACTCTCTATAAACATTTCAGTAGTCAGAGTTATCATATTGAGTGACTCTCTATTAACATTTCAGTAGTCAGAGTTATCATATTTAGTGACTCTCTATAAACATTTCAGTAGTCAGAGTTATATTGAGTGACTCTCTATAAACATTTCAGTAGTCAGAGTTATCATATTTAGTGACTCTCCATAAACATTTCAGTAGTCAGAGTTATCATATTTAGTGACTCTCTATAAACATTTCAGTAGTCAGAGTTATCGTATTGAGTGACTCTCTATTAACATTTCAGTAGTCAGAGTTATCATATTTAGTGACTCTCTATAAACATTTCAGTAGTCAGAGTTATCATATTTAGTGACTCTCCATAAACATTTCAGTAGTCAGAGTTATCATTTTGAGTGACTCTCTATAAACATTTCAGTAGTCAGAGTTATCATATTTAGTGACTCTCTATAAACATTTCATTAGTCAGAGTTATATTGAGTGACTCTCTATAAACATTTCAGTAGTCAGAGTTATCATAATTAGTGACTCTCTATAAACATTTCAGTAGTCAGAGTTATCATATTGAGTGACTCTCTATTAACATTTCAGTAGTCAGAGTTATCATATTTAGTGACTCTCTATAAACATTTCAGTAGTCAGAGTTATATTGAGTGACTCTCTATAAACATTTCAGTAGTCAGAGTTATCATATTTAGTGACTCTCTATAAACATTTCAGTAGTCAGAGTTATCATATTTAGTGACTCTCTATAAACATTTCAGTAGTCAGAGTTATCATATTGAGTGACTCTCTATTAACATTTCAGTAGTCAGAGTTATCATATTTAGTGACTCTCTATAAACATTTCAGTAGTCAGAGTTATATTGAGTGACTCTCCATAAACATTTCAGTAGTCAGAGTTATCATATTTAGTGACTCTCTATAAACATTTCAGTAGTCAGAGTTATCGTATTTAGTGACTCTCTTTAAACATTTCAGTAGTCAGAGTTATCGTATTTAGTGACTCTCTATAAACATTTCAGTAGTCAGAGTTATCGTATTTAGTGACTCTCTATAAACATTTCAGTAGTCAGAGTTATATTGAGTGACTCTCTATAAACATTTCAGTAGTCAGAGTTATCATATTTAGTGACTCTCTATAAACATTTCAGTAGTCAGAGTTATCGTATTTAGTGACTCTCTATAAACATTTCAGTAGTCAGAGTTATCATATTGAGTGACTCTCTATTAACATTTCAGTAGTCAGAGTTATCATATTTAGTGACTCTCTATAAACATTTCAGTAGTCAGAGTTATATTGAGTGACTCTCTATAAACATTTCAGTAGTCAGAGTTATCATATTTAGTGACTCTCTATAAACATTTCAGTAGTCAGAGTTATATTGAGTGACTCTCTATAAACATTTCAGTAGTCAGAGTTATCATATTTAGTGACTCTCTATTAACATTTCAGTAGTCAGAGTTATCATATTTAGTGACTCTCTATAAACATTTCAGTAGTCAGAGTTATGATTTTTAGTGACTCTCTATAAACATTTCAGTAGTCAGAGTTATCATATTTAGTGACTCTCCATAAACATTTCAGTAGTCAGAGTTATCATATTTAGTGACTCTCTATAAACATTTCAGTAGTCAGAGTTATCGTATTTAGTGACTCTCTTTAAACATTTCAGTAGTCAGAGTTATCATATTTAGTGACTCTCTATAAACATTTCAGTAGTCAGAGTTATCGTATTTAGTGACTCTCTATAAACATTTCAGTAGTCAGAGTTATCATATTGAATGACTCTCTATAAACATTTCAGTAGTCAGAGTTATCATATTTAGTGACTCTATAAACATTTCAGTAGTCAGAGTTATCATATTGAGTGACTCTCTATAAATATTTCAGTAGTCAGAGTTATCATATTTAGTGACTCTCTATTAACATTTCAGTAGTCAGAGTTATCATATTTAGTGACTCTCTATAAACATTTCAGTAGTCAGAGTTATGATTTTTAGTGACTCTCTATAAACATTTCAGTAGTCAGAGTTATCATATTTAGTGACTCTCCATAAACATTTCAGTAGTCAGAGTTATAATATTGAGTGACTCTTTATGAACATCTCAGTAGTCAGAGTTATCATATTGAGTGACTCTTTATAAACATTTCAGTAGTCAGAGTTATCATATTTAGTGACTCTCTATAAACATTTCAGTAGTCAGAGTTATCATATTTAGTGACTCTCTATAAACATTTCAGTAGTCAGAGTTATCATATTGAATGACTCTCTATAAACATTTCAGTAGTCAGAGTTATCATATTTAGTGACTCTATAAACATTTCAGTAGTCAGAGTTATCATATTGAGTGACTCTCTATAAATATTTCAGTAGTCAGAGTTATCATATTGAATGACTCTCTATAAACATTTCAGTAGTCAGAGTTATCATATTTAGTGACTCTATAAACATTTCAGTAGTCAGAGTTATCGTATTTAGTGACTCTCTATAAACATTTCAGTAGTCAGAGTTATCATATTTAGTGACTCTCTATAAACATTTCAGTAGTCAGAGTTATCGTATTTAATGACTCTCTATAAACATTTCAGTAGTCAGAGTAATCATATTTAGTGACTCTCTATAAACATTTCAGTAGTCAGAGTTATCATTTTTAGTGACTCTCTATAAACATTTCAGTAGTCAGAGTTATCATATTTAGTGACTCTCCATAAACATTTCAGTAGTCAGAGTTATCATATTGAGTGACTCTCTATAAACATTTCAGTAGTCAGAGTTATCATATTTAGTGACTCTCTATAAACATTTCAGTAGTCAGAGTTATCATATTTAGTGACTCTCTATAAACATTTCAGTAGTCAGAGTTATCATATTGAGTGACTCTCTATAAACATTTCAGTAGTCAGAGTTATCATATTTAGTGACTCTCTATAAACATTTCAGTAGTCAGAGTTATATTGAGTGACTCTCTATAAACATTTCAGTATTCAGAGTTATCATATTGAGAGACTCTCTATAAACATTTCAGTACTCAGAGTTATCATATTGAGTGACTCTCTATAAACATTTCAGTAGTCAGAGTTATCATTTTTAGTGACTCTCTATAAACATTTCAGTAGTCAGAGTTATCATATTTAGTGACTCTCCATAAACATTTCAGTAGTCAGAGTTATCATATTGAGTGACTCTCTATAAACATTTCAGTAGTCAGAGTTATCATATTTAGTGACTCTCTATAAACATTTCATTAGTCAGAGTTATATTGAGTGACTCTCTATAAACATTTCAGTAGTCAGAGTTATCATATTTAGTGACTCTCTATAAACATTTCAGTAGTCAGAGTTATCATATTGAGTGACTCTCTATTAACATTTCAGTAGTCAGAGTTATCATATTTAGTGACTCTCTATAAACATTTCAGTAGTCAGAGTTATATTGAGTGACTCTCTATAAACATTTCAGTAGTCAGAGTTATCATATTTAGTGACTCTCTATAAAAATTTCAGTAGTCAGAGTTATCATATTTAGTG
This sequence comes from Allodiplogaster pararmata, assembly GCA_964056735.1. Classification (NCBI taxonomy): domain Eukaryota; kingdom Metazoa; phylum Nematoda; class Chromadorea; order Rhabditida; family Diplogasteridae; genus Allodiplogaster; species Allodiplogaster pararmata. The sequence goes on along the minus strand of OZ057407.1, from coordinate 36,492,506 downwards.
ACTCTCTATAAACATTTCAGTAGTCAGAGTTATCATATTGAGTGACTCTCTATTAACATTTCAGTAGTCAGAGTTATCATAATTAGTGACTCTCTATAAACATTTCAGTAGTCAGAGTTATCATGTTGAGTGACTCTCTATTAACATTTCAGTAGTCAGAGTTATCATATTTAGTGACTCTCTATAAACATTTCAGTAGTCAGAGTTATATTGAGTGACTCTCTATAAACATTTCAGTAGTCAGAGTTATCATATTTAGTGACTCTCTATAAACATTTCAGTAGTCAGAGTTATCATATTTAGTGACTCTCTATAAACATTTCAGTAGTCAGAGTTATCATATTGAGTGACTCTCTATTAACATTTCAGTAGTCAGAGTTATCATATTTAGTGACTCTCTATAAACATTTCAGTAGTCAGAGTTATATTGAGTGACTCTCTATAAACATTTCAGTAGTCAGAGTTATCATATTTAGTGACTCTCTATAAACATTTCAGTAGTCAGAGTTATATTGAGTGACTCTCTATAAACATTTCAGTAGTCAGAGTTATCATATTTAGTGACTCTCTATTAACATTTCAGTAGTCAGAGTTATCATATTTAGTGACTCTCTATAAACATTTCAGTAGTCAGAGTTATGATTTTTAGTGACTCTCTATAAACATTTCAGTAGTCAGAGTTATCATATTTAGTGACTCTCCATAAACATTTCAGTAGTCAGAGTTATCATATTTAGTGACTCTCTATAAACATTTCAGTAGTCAGAGTTATCGTATTTAGTGACTCTCTATAAACATTTCAGTAGTCAGAGTTATCATATTTAGTGACTCTCTATAAACATTTCAGTAGTCAGAGTTATCGTATTTAGTTACTCTCTATAAACATTTCAGTAGTCAGAGTAATCATATTTAGTGACTCTCTATAAACATTTCAGTAGTCAGAGTTATCGTATTTAATGACTCTCTATAAACATTTCAGTAGTCAGAGTAATCATATTGAGAGACTCTCTATAAACATTTCAGTGCTCAGAGTTATCATATTGAGTGACTCTCTATAAACATTTCAGTAGTCAGAGTTATCATATTTAGTGACTCTCCATAAACATTTCAGTAGTCAGAGTTATCATATTGAATGACTCTCTATAAACATTTCAGTAGTCAGAGTTATCATATTTAGTGACTCTCTATAAACATTTCAGTAGTCAGAGTTATCATATTTAGTGACTCTCTATAAACATTTCAGTAGTCAGAGTTATCATATTGAGTAACTCTCTATAAACATTTCAGTAGTCAGAGTTATCATATTTAGTGACTCTCTATAAACATTTCAGTAGTCAGAGTTATATTGAGTGACTCTCTATAAACATTTCAGTAGTCAGAGTTATCATATTTAGTGACTCTCTATAAACATTTCAGTAGTCAGAGTTATCATATTTAGTGACTCTCTATAAACATTTCAGTAGTCAGAGTTATCATATTGAGTGACTCTCTATTAACATTTCAGTAGTCAGAGTTATCATATTTAGTGACTCTCTATAAACATTTCAGTAGTCAGAGTTATATTGAGTGACTCTCTATAAACATTTCAGTAGTCAGAGTTATCATATTTAGTGACTCTCTATAAACATTTCAGTAGTCAGAGTTATATTGAGTGACTCTCTATAAACATTTCAGTAGTCAGAGTTATCATATTTAGTGACTCTCTATTAACATTTCAGTAGTCAGAGTTATCATATTTAGTGACTCTCTATAAACATTTCAGTAGTCAGAGTTATGATTTTTAGTGACTCTCTATAAACATTTCAGTAGTCAGAGTTATCATATTTAGTGACTCTCCATAAACATTTCAGTAGTCAGAGTTATCATATTTAGTGACTCTCTATAAACATTTCAGTAGTCAGAGTTATCGTATTTAGTGACTCTCTATAAACATTTCAGTAGTCAGAGTTATCATATTTAGTGACTCTCTATAAACATTTCAGTAGTCAGAGTTATCGTATTTAGTTACTCTCTATAAACATTTCAGTAGTCAGAGTAATCATATTTAGTGACTCTCTATAAACATTTCAGTAGTCAGAGTTATCGTATTTAATGACTCTCTATAAACATTTCAGTAGTCAGAGTAATCATATTTAGTGACTCTCTATAAACATTTCAGTAGTCAGAGTTATCATATTGAGAGACTCTCTATAAACATTTCAGTGCTCAGAGTTATCATATTGAGTGACTCTCTATAAACATTTCAGTAGTCAGAGTTATCATATTGAGTGACTCTCTATAAACATTTCAGTAGTCAGAGTTATCATATTTAGTGACTCTCCATAAACATTTCAGTAGTCAGAGTTATCATATTGAGTGACTCTCTATAAACATTTCAGTAGTCAGAGTTGTCATATTTAGTGACTCTCTATAAACATTTCAGTAGTCAGAGTTTTCATATTTAGTGACTCTCTATAAACATTTCAGTAGTCAGAGTTATCATATTGAGTGACTCTCTATAAACATTTCAGTAGTCAGAGTTATGATATTTAGTGACTCTCTATAAACATTTCAGTAGTCAGAGTTATATTGAGTGACTCTCTATAAACATTTCAGTATTCAGAGTTATCATATTGAGAGACTCTCTATAAACATTTCAGTACTCAGAGTTTTCATATTGAGTGACTCTCTATTAACATTTCAGTAGTCAGAGTTATCATATTTAGTGACTCTCTATAAACATTTCAGTAGTCAGAGTTATATTGAGTGACTCTCTATAAACATTTCAGTATTCAGAGTTATCATATTGAGAGACTCTCTATAAACATTTCAGTACTCAGAGTTATCATATTTAGTGACTCTCTATTAACATTTCAGTAGTCAGAGTTATCATATTTAGTGACTCTCTATAAACATTTCATTAGTCAGAGTTATATTGAGTGACTCTCTATAAACATTTCAGTAGTCAGAGTTATCATATTTAGTGACTCTCTATAAACATTTCAGTAGTCAGAGTTATCATATTGAGTGACTCTCTATTAACATTTCAGTAGTCAGAGTTATCATATTTAGTGACTCTCTATAAACATTTCAGTAGTCAGAGTTATATTGAGTGACTCTCTATAAACATTTCAGTAGTCAGAGTTATCATATTTAGTGACTCTCTATAAAAATTTCAGTAGTCAGAGTTATCATATTTAGTGACTCTCTATAAACATTTCAGTAGTCAGAGTTATCATATTGAGTGACTCTCTATTAACATTTCAGTAGTCAGAGTTATCATATTTAGTGACTCTCTATAAACATTTCAGTAGTCAGAGTTATCATATTGAGTGACTCTCTATTAACATTTCAGTAGTCAGAGTTATCATATTTAGTGACTCTCTATAAACATTTCAGTAGTCAGAGTTATATTGAGTGACTCTCTATAAACATTTCAGTAGTCAGAGTTATCATATTTAGTGACTCTCTATAAACATTTCAGTAGTCAGAGTTATATTGAGTGACTCTCTATAAACATTTCAGTAGTCAGAGTTATCATATTTAGTGACTCTCTATTAACATTTCAGTAGTCAGAGTTATCATATTTAGTGACTCTCTATAAACATTTCAGTAGTCAGAGTTATGATTTTTAGTGACTCTCTATAAACATTTCAGTAGTCAGAGTTATCATATTTAGTGACTCTCCATAAACATTTCAGTAGTCAGAGTTATCATATTTAGTGACTCTCTATAAACATTTCAGTAGTCAGAGTTATCGTATTTAGTGACTCTCTATAAACATTTCAGTAGTCAGAGTTATCATATTTAGTGACTCTCTATAAACATTTCAGTAGTCAGAGTTATCGTATTTAGTTACTCTCTATAAACATTTCAGTAGTCAGAGTAATCATATTTAGTGACTCTCTATAAACATTTCAGTAGTCAGAGTTATCGTATTTAATGACTCTCTATAAACATTTCAGTAGTCAGAGTAATCATATTTAGTGACTCTCTATAAACATTTCAGTAGTCAGAGTTATCATATTGAGAGACTCTCTATAAACATTTCAGTGCTCAGAGTTATCATATTGAGTGACTCTCTATAAACATTTCAGTAGTCAGAGTTATCATATTGAGTGACTCTCTATAAACATTTCAGTAGTCAGAGTTATCATATTTAGTGACTCTCCATAAACATTTCAGTAGTCAGAGTTATCATATTGAGTGACTCTCTATAAACATTTCAGTAGTCAGAGTTATCATATTTAGTGACTCTCTATAAACATTTCAGTAGTCAGAGTTTTCATATTTAGTGACTCTCTATAAACATTTCAGTAGTCAGAGTTATCATATTGAGTGACTCTCTATAAACATTTCAGTAGTCAGAGTTATGATATTTAGTGACTCTCTATAAACATTTCAGTAGTCAGAGTTATATTGAGTGACTCTCTATAAACATTTCAGTATTCAGAGTTATCATATTGAGAGACTCTCTATAAACATTTCAGTACTCAGAGTTATCATATTGAGTGACTCTCTATTAACATTTCAGTAGTCAGAGTTATCATATTTAGTGACTCTCTATAAACATTTCAGTAGTCAGAGTAATCATATTTAGTGACTCTCTATAAACATTTCAGTAGTCAGAGTTATCGTATTTAATGACTCTCTATAAACATTTCAGTAGTCAGAGTAATCATATTTAGTGACTCTCTATAAACATTTCAGTAGTCAGAGTTATCATATTGAGAGACTCTCTATAAACATTTCAGTGCTCAGAGTTATCATATTGAGTGACTCTCTATAAACATTTCAGTAGTCAGAGTTATCATATTGAGTGACTCTCTATAAACATTTCAGTAGTCAGAGTTATCATATTTAGTGACTCTCCATAAACATTTCAGTAGTCAGAGTTATCATATTGAGTGACTCTCTATAAACATTTCAGTAGTCAGAGTTATCATATTTAGTGACTCTCTATAAACATTTCAGTAGTCAGAGTTTTCATATTTAGTGACTCTCTATAAACATTTCAGTAGTCAGAGTTATCATATTGAGTGACTCTCTATAAACATTTCAGTAGTCAGAGTTATGATATTTAGTGACTCTCTATAAACATTTCAGTAGTCAGAGTTATATTGAGTGACTCTCTATAAACATTTCAGTATTCAGAGTTATCATATTGAGAGACTCTCTATAAACATTTCAGTACTCAGAGTTATCATATTGAGTGACTCTCTATTAACATTTCAGTAGTCAGAGTTATCATATTTAGTGACTCTCTATAAACATTTCAGTAGTCAGAGTTATATTGAGTGACTCTCTATAAACATTTCAGTATTCAGAGTTATCATATTGAGAGACTCTCTATAAACATTTCAGTACTCAGAGTTATCATATTTAGTGACTCTCTATTAACATTTCAGTAGTCAGAGTTATCATATTTAGTGACTCTCTATAAACATTTCATTAGTCAGAGTTATATTGAGTGACTCTCTATAAACATTTCAGTAGTCAGAGTTATCATATTTAGTGACTCTCTATAAACATTTCAGTAGTCAGAGTTATCATATTGAGTGACTCTCTATTAACATTTCAGTAGTCAGAGTTATCATATTTAGTGACTCTCTATAAACATTTCAGTAGTCAGAGTTATATTGAGTGACTCTCTATAAACATTTCAGTAGTCAGAGTTATCATATTTAGTGACTCTCTATAAAAATTTCAGTAGTCAGAGTTATCATATTTAGTGACTCTCTATAAACATTTCAGTAGTCAGAGTTATCATATTGAGTGACTCTCTATTAACATTTCAGTAGTCAGAGTTATCATATTTAGTGACTCTCTATAAACATTTCAGTAGTCAGAGTTATCATATTGAGTGACTCTCTATTAACATTTCAGTAGTCAGAGTTATCATATTTAGTGACTCTCTATAAACATTTCAGTAGTCAGAGTTATATTGAGTGACTCTCTATAAACATTTCAGTAGTCAGAGTTATCATATTTAGTGACTCTCTATAAACATTTCAGTAGTCAGAGTTATATTGAGTGACTCTCTATAAACATTTCAGTAGTCAGAGTTATCATATTTAGTGACTCTCTATTAACATTTCAGTAGTCAGAGTTATCATATTTAGTGACTCTCTATAAACATTTCAGTAGTCAGAGTTATGATTTTTAGTGACTCTCTATAAACATTTCAGTAGTCAGAGTTATCATATTTAGTGACTCTCCATAAACATTTCAGTAGTCAGAGTTATCATATTTAGTGACTCTCTATAAACATTTCAGTAGTCAGAGTTATCGTATTTAGTGACTCTCTATAAACATTTCAGTAGTCAGAGTTATCATATTTAGTGACTCTCTATAAACATTTCAGTAGTCAGAGTTATCGTATTTAGTTACTCTCTATAAACATTTCAGTAGTCAGAGTAATCATATTTAGTGACTCTCTATAAACATTTCAGTAGTCAGAGTTATCGTATTTAATGACTCTCTATAAACATTTCAGTAGTCAGAGTAATCATATTTAGTGACTCTCTATAAACATTTCAGTAGTCAGAGTTATCATATTGAGAGACTCTCTATAAACATTTCAGTGCTCAGATTTATCATATTGAGTGACTCTCTATAAACATTTCAGTAGTCAGAGTTATCATATTGAGTGACTCTCTATAAACATTTCAGTAGTCAGAGTTATCATATTTAGTGACTCTCCATAAACATTTCAGTAGTCAGAGTTATCATATTGAGTGACTCTCTATAAACATTTCAGTAGTCAGAGTTATCATATTTAGTGACTCTCTATAAACATTTCAGTAGTCAGAGTTTTCATATTTAGTGACTCTCTATAAACATTTCAGTAGTCAGAGTTATCATATTGAGTGACTCTCTATAAACATTTCAGTAGTCAGAGTTATGATATTTAGTGACTCTCTATAAACATTTCAGTAGTCAGAGTTATATTGAGTGACTCTCTATAAACATTTCAGTATTCAGAGTTATCATATTGAGAGACTCTCTATAAACATTTCAGTACTCAGAGTTATCATATTGAGTGACTCTCTATTAACATTTCAGTAGTCAGAGTTATCATATTTAGTGACTCTCTATAAACATTTCAGTAGTCAGAGTTATATTGAGTGACTCTCTATAAACATTTCAGTATTCAGAGTTATCATATTGAGAGACTCTCTATAAACATTTCAGTACTCAGAGTTATCATATTTAGTGACTCTCTATTAACATTTCAGTAGTCAGAGTTATCATATTTAGTGACTCTCTATAAACATTTCATTAGTCAGAGTTATATTGAGTGACTCTCTATAAACATTTCAGTAGTCAGAGTTATCATATTTAGTGACTCTCTATAAACATTTCAGTAGTCAGAGTTATCATATTGAGTGACTCTCTATTAACATTTCAGTAGTCAGAGTTATCATATTTAGTGACTCTCTATAAACATTTCAGTAGTCAGAGTTATATTGAGTGACTCTCTATAAACATTTCAGTAGTCAGAGTTATCATCTTTAGTGACTCTCTATAAAAATTTCAGTAGTCAGAGTTATCATATTTAGTGACTCTCTATAAACATTTCAGTAGTCAGAGTTATCATATTGAGTGACTCTCTATTAACATTTCAGTAGTCAGAGTTATCATATTTAGTGACTCTCTATAAACATTTCAGTAGTCAGAGTTATCATATTTAGTGACTCTCCATAAACATTTCAGTAGTCAGAGTTATCATATTGAGTGACTCTCTATAAACATTTCAGTAGTCAGAGTTATCATATTTAGTGACTCTCTATAAACATTTCATTAGTCAGAGTTATATTGAGTGACTCTCTATAAACATTTCAGTAGTCAGAGTTATCATAATTAGTGACTCTCTATAAACATTTCAGTAGTCAGAGTTATCATATTGAGTGACTCTCTATTAACATTTCAGTAGTCAGAGTTATCATATTTAGTGACTCTCTATAAACATTTCAGTAGTCAGAGTTATATTGAGTGACTCTCTATAAACATTTCAGTAGTCAGAGTTATCATATTTAGTGACTCTCTATAAACATTTCAGTAGTCAGAGTTATCATATTTAGTGACTCTCTATAAACATTTCAGTAGTCAGAGTTATCATATTGAGTGACTCTCTATTAACATTTCAGTAGTCAGAGTTATCATATTTAGTGACTCTCTATAAACATTTCAGTAGTCAGAGTTATATTGAGTGACTCTCTATAAACATTTCAGTAGTCAGAGTTATCATATTTAGTGACTCTCTATAAACATTTCAGTAGTCAGAGTTATATTGAGTGACTCTCTATAAACATTTCAGTAGTCAGAGTTATCATATTTAGTGACTCTCTATTAACATTTCAGTAGTCAGAGTTATCATATTTAGTGACTCTCTATAAACATTTCAGTAGTCAGAGTTATATTGAGTGACTCTCTGTAAACATTCCAGTAGTCAGAGTTATCATATTGAGAGACTCTCTATAAACATTTCAGTAGTCAGAGTTATCATATTGAGTGACTCTCTATAAACATTTCAGTAGTCAGAGTTATCATATTGAGTGACTCTCTATTAACATTTCAGTAGTCAGAGTTATCATATTTAGTGACTCTCTATAAACATTTCAGTAGTCAGAGTTATATTGAGTGACTCTCTATAAACATTTCAGTAGTCAGAGTTATCATATTTAGTGACTCTCTATAAACATTTCAGTAGTCAGAGTTATATTGAGTGACTCTCTATAAACATTTCAGTAGTCAGAGTTATCATATTTAGTGACTCTCTATTAACATTTCAGTAGTCAGAGTTATCATATTTAGTGACTCTCTATAAACATTTCAGTAGTCAGAGTTATGATTTTTAGTGACTCTCTATAAACATTTCAGTAGTCAGAGTTATCATATTTAGTGACTCTCCATAAACATTTCAGTAGTCAGAGTTATCATATTTAGTGACTCTCTATAAACATTTCAGTAGTCAGAGTTATCGTATTGAGTGACTCTCTATTAACATTTCAGTAGTCAGAGTTATCATATTTAGTGACTCTCTATAAACATTTCAGTAGTCAGAGTTATCATATTTAGTGACTCTCCATAAACATTTCAGTAGTCAGAGTTATCATTTTGAGTGACTCTCTATAAACATTTCAGTAGTCAGAGTTATCATATTTAGTGACTCTCTATAAACATTTCATTAGTCAGAGTTATATTGAGTGACTCTCTATAAACATTTCAGTAGTCAGAGTTATCATAATTAGTGACTCTCTATAAACATTTCAGTAGTCAGAGTTATCATATTGAGTGACTCTCTATTAACATTTCAGTAGTCAGAGTTATCATATTTAGTGACTCTCTATAAACATTTCAGTAGTCAGAGTTATATTGAGTGACTCTCTATAAACATTTCAGTAGTCAGAGTTATCATATTTAGTGACTCTCTATAAACATTTCAGTAGTCAGAGTTATCATATTTAGTGACTCTCTATAAACATTTCAGTAGTCAGAGTTATCATATTGAGTGACTCTCTATTAACATTTCAGTAGTCAGAGTTATCATATTTAGTGACTCTCTATAAACATTTCAGTAGTCAGAGTTATATTGAGTGACTCTCTATAAACATTTCAGTAGTCAGAGTTATCATATTTAGTGACTCTCTATAAACATTTCAGTAGTCAGAGTTATATTGAGTGACTCTCTATAAACATTTCAGTAGTCAGAGTTATCATATTTAGTGACTCTCTATTAACATTTCAGTAGTCAGAGTTATCATATTTAGTGACTCTCTATAAACATTTCAGTAGTCAGAGTTATATTGAGTGACTCTCTGTAAACATTCCAGTAGTCAGAGTTATCATATTGAGAGACTCTCTATAAACATTTCAGTAGTCAGAGTTATCATATTGAGTGACTCTCTATAAACATTTCAGTAGTCAGAGTTATCATATTGAGTGACTCTCTATTAACATTTCAGTAGTCAGAGTTATCATATTTAGTGACTCTCTATAAACATTTCAGTAGTCAGAGTTATATTGAGTGACTCTCTATAAACATTTCAGTAGTCAGAGTTATCATATTTAGTGACTCTCTATAAACATTTCAGTAGTCAGAGTTATATTGAGTGACTCTCTATAAACATTTCAGTAGTCAGAGTTATCATATTTAGTGACTCTCTATTAACATTTCAGTAGTCAGAGTTATCATATTTAGTGACTCTCTATAAACATTTCAGTAGTCAGAGTTATGATTTTTAGTGACTCTCTATAAACATTTCAGTAGTCAGAGTTATCATATTTAGTGACTCTCCATAAACATTTCAGTAGTCAGAGTTATCATATTTAGTGACTCTCTATAAACATTTCAGTAGTCAGAGTTATCGTATTTAGTGACTCTCTTTAAACATTTCAGTAGTCAGAGTTATCATATTTAGTGACTCTCTATAAACATTTCAGTAGTCAGAGTTATCGTATTTAGTTACTCTCTATAAACATTTCAGTAGTCAGAGTTATCGTATTTAATGACTCTCTATAAACATTTCAGTAGTCAGAGTAATCATATTTAGTGACTCTCTATAAACATTTCAGTAGTCAGAGTTATCATATTGAGAGACTCTCTATAAACATTTCAGTGCTCAGAGTTATCATATTGAGTGACTCTCTATAAACATTTCAGTAGTCAGAGTTATCATTTTTAGTGACTCTCTATAAACATTTCAGTAGTCAGAGTTATCATATTTAGTGACTCTCCATAAACATTTCAGTAGTCAGAGTTATCATATTGAGTGACTCTCTATAAACATTTCAGTAGTCAGAGTTATCATATTTAGTGACTCTCTATAAACATTTCAGTAGTCAGAGTTATCATATTTAGTGACTCTCTATAAACATTTCAGTAGTCAGAGTTATCATATTGAGTGACTCTCTATAAACATTTCAGTAGTCAGAGTTATCATATTTAGTGACTCTCTATAAACATTTCAGTAGTCAGAGTTATATTGAGTGACTCTCTATAAACATTTCAGTATTCAGAGTTATCATATTGAGAGACTCTCTATAAACATTTCAGTACTCAGAGTTATCATATTGAGTGACTCTCTATAAACATTTCAGTAGTCAGAGTTATCATTTTTAGTGACTCTCTATAAACATTTCAGTAGTCAGAGTTATCATATTTAGTGACTCTCCATAAACATTTCAGTAGTCAGAGTTATCATATTGAGTGACTCTCTATAAACATTTCAGTAGTCAGAGTTATCATATTTAGTGACTCTCTATAAACATTTCATTAGTCAGAGTTATATTGAGTGACTCTCTATAAACATTTCAGTAGTCAGAGTTATCATATTTAGTGACTCTCTATAAACATTTCAGTAGTCAGAGTTATCATATTGAGTGACTCTCTATTAACATTTCAGTAGTCAGAGTTATCATATTTAGTGACTCTCTATAAACATTTCAGTAGTCAGAGTTATATTGAGTGACTCTCTATAAACATTTCAGTAGTCAGAGTTATCATATTTAGTGACTCTCTATAAAAATTTCAGTAGTCAGAGTTATCATATTTAGTGACTCTCTATAAACATTTCAGTAGTCAGAGTTATCATATTGAGTGACTCTCTATTAACATTTCAGTAGTCAGAGTTATCATATTTAGTGACTCTCTATAAACATTTCAGTAGTCAGAGTTATATTGAGTGACTCTCTATAAACATTTCAGTAGTCAGAGTTATCATATTTAGTGACTCTCCATAAACATTTCAGTAGTCAGAGTTATCATATTTAGTGACTCTCTATAAACATTTCAGTAGTCAGAGTTATCGTATTGAGTGACTCTCTATTAACATTTCAGTAGTCAGAGTTATCATATTTAGTGACTCTCTATAAACATTTCAGTAGTCAGAGTTATCATATTTAGTGACTCTCCATAAACATTTCAGTAGTCAGAGTTATCATTTTGAGTGACTCTCTATAAACATTTCAGTAGTCAGAGTTATCATATTTAGTGACTCTCTATAAACATTTCATTAGTCAGAGTTATATTGAGTGACTCTCTATAAACATTTCAGTAGTCAGAGTTATCATAATTAGTGACTCTCTATAAACATTTCAGTAGTCAGAGTTATCATATTGAGTGACTCTCTATTAACATTTCAGTAGTCAGAGTTATCATATTTAGTGACTCTCTATAAACATTTCAGTAGTCAGAGTTATATTGAGTGACTCTCTATAAACATTTCAGTAGTCAGAGTTATCATATTTAGTGACTCTCTATAAACATTTCAGTAGTCAGAGTTATCATATTTAGTGACTCTCTATAAACATTTCAGTAGTCAGAGTTATCATATTGAGTGACTCTCTATTAACATTTCAGTAGTCAGAGTTATCATATTTAGTGACTCTCTATAAACATTTCAGTAGTCAGAGTTATATTGAGTGACTCTCTATAAACATTTCAGTAGTCAGAGTTATCATATTTAGTGACTCTCTATAAACATTTCAGTAGTCAGAGTTATATTGAGTGACTCTCTATAAACATTTCAGTAGTCAGAGTTATCATATTTAGTGACTCTCTATTAACATTTCAGTAGTCAGAGTTATCATATTTAGTGACTCTCTATAAACATTTCAGTAGTCAGAGTTATATTGAGTGACTCTCTGTAAACATTCCAGTAGTCAGAGTTATCATATTGAGAGACTCTCTATAAACATTTCAGTAGTCAGAGTTATCATATTGAGTGACTCTCTATAAACATTTCAGTAGTCAGAGTTATCATATTGAGTGACTCTCTATTAACATTTCAGTAGTCAGAGTTATCATATTTAGTGACTCTCTATAAACATTTCAGTAGTCAGAGTTATATTGAGTGACTCTCTATAAACATTTCAGTAGTCAGAGTTATCATATTTAGTGACTCTCTATAAACATTTCAGTAGTCAGAGTTATATTGAGTGACTCTCTATAAACATTTCAGTAGTCAGAGTTATCATATTTAGTGACTCTCTATTAACATTTCAGTAGTCAGAGTTATCATATTTAGTGACTCTCTATAAACATTTCAGTAGTCAGAGTTATGATTTTTAGTGACTCTCTATAAACATTTCAGTAGTCAGAGTTATCATATTTAGTGACTCTCCATAAACATTTCAGTAGTCAGAGTTATCATATTTAGTGACTCTCTATAAACATTTCAGTAGTCAGAGTTATCGTATTTAGTGACTCTCTTTAAACATTTCAGTAGTCA
>OZ057407.1:36447079-36479092 GCA_964056735.1 Allodiplogaster pararmata | reverse complement strand
ATCAATCAACATGGGTTTAGGCGTGGAGCGTCCACAGTAACCAATTTATTAATATGTGAAGATGATTGGACCTCTTCGTTAGCCAAAGGTCTTTCAACGGATGTCATCTACCTTGATTTCTCTCGTGGATTTGACACCATTAGTATAAGTAAGCTTTTGTCTAAATGCACACATTATGGAATTACTGACCCACTCCTTTCTTGGCTTGAGTCTTTTTTAACAAATAGATCTTTCTCTGTGCGTATGGGTGATGTCACTTCTGATCCAATGAATGCCACATCGGGTGTGCCCCAAGGGTCTGTCCTGGGGCCACTTCTTTTTACTCTGTATATATCCGATATAAATGAGGTACTAGAGAACTTTCCTAATATTCGTTATCGAGCATACGCAGACGATCTCAAGATTTATGTTTCTTATGATAAGAACTCATACGGCGAACGAACTCGAGAGCTGCAATCAGCATTAGATTCCGTATTCGATTGGTGTTTAGTTAACCAACTATCTCTTTCTCCATCCAAGTCTCTCCATATTCACATTGGAGGTCGATCTTTATATTCCTCATACAGTATAAATAATGTTTCCATTTTATGTGTATCTCAGATACGTGACCTGGGCATACAAATAGTTTCTTCTTTGCGTAGGAAAGAGGCTGTAGCAGACCGAGTTAAAAAGGCATCCAAAGCAATGTATGCTATGCTCCGTGCGGTAACTGTTAATGATCCTGGTATACTGGTCAAGTGCTTTAAAACTTATGTAATGCCGCACTTGGACTATGCTTCGAATATATGGAATCCATACTATGGAAGAGATTGTGATGATATAGAGAAAGTTTTAAGGAAATTCACTCGCATAGTTTATCATCGATGTTTCGCAAATGAAGTTAATACGAGGTCTCTTCCTTCTTACCCCAATCGACTTGCCCGCCTTGGATTCGTTTCTCTCTCCAAGAGGAGGATATTTTCTGACTTAGTTATGGGTTTCAAGATCTTCCATGGACTGTCGATAATAGATAAAAAGCGATTTTTCAAAGAGACTATTCCAACGCGAACTAATATAAATGGCTTATTAGTTCAGGGTAGCAAGAATACAGCTAGAAACAACTCTTATGGAATGCGAATATCCCGACTTTTCAGCAAACTACCTCGAAACTTGATTAATAGTATGAACCTGAAATATTTTAAATCCCAATTAAAAAGTGGTGTTCTATCTACTCTTCTCTCGTCATGAATTCAGAACTAATTTATTTTATTTATTTTTTTTGTCGTTTAAATTGTTCTACTCATATAGAGTTTTGTTTGTTTGTTTGTTTTTTTTTTCCCGTTCAATTCGCTATATTAAAGTCAAATTGATGTATCGCTTTTGTTATCGTATTTGACAATTGTTTAGCTGATCTATTCATTACTCATTTTCAATTGTAATTAAATTTGTGCCTTATTGCATCGAAAGATGTAGATAAAATATATATATATAGATCGCACAGTCTTTCTCTTTTTTTAGATGAAGTTGAAATAGTTACGAGGCCGGGGCTCGAAGTTGTTAGATTCCTTCTAGAAGTTTCCGATTTTTGTTGTTAATCCAGTAAAAGGATCGGCTAAGACTTATAGATGAATTTAGGCAATAGCTTGACTTTTTATTTATTTATCATTCCTGTTATGATTGAAGAGTTATCCACATGACTCCCTGTCATGTGTTCTGCGAGCGCGGTCATCAAAGACAGCAAAAGAAGTCATCCTCACAGTCACCGATAAGCAAGCTCCCACTATTCGCTGGGACTGTGAGTGAGCCTTTCTAATTCTCTGAGCAGCTCTTATCCACGGACTTGAAGAGATTTAGACTGAGAAGTTTCGTATGGTAGCTCAGATCAACAAAGTAATACGGTCGAGCCAATACCTAACCTGAATAAAGTTATAATTTTCATACGAACCTTTCGATGAAGTATTACACTTACTATAGCGTGGTAAAGAGTTCAAGTGAGTGTTTGGGATGGGGAAGTAAAAAATCGATAATCTAAAAAAGGCCGTGATTTGTGTCAGTCAGTAACGAGAGACTCGGGTACACTTTTACACTCGACCCTCCCGAGTATCGCTGCCGTGGAGCTCTGCAGCGAATTCGTACCGTCTCCATCAACGGAGAGTGGGACGTCGCCGAGACATCCCCGCCAGATCAGTTCTAGTGAGTCCGCCTCTCTCTCTCTCTATCTCTCTCTCTCTCTCTCTATATATATATATATATATATATATATATATATATATATATATATATATCTATCTCTCTCTCTCTCTCCCTCTCTCTCTCTCTCCCTCTCTCTTTCTCGCTCTCTCTTTTTCTCCGTCGCTCCCTCTCTCTCTATCTTTATTTCTCTCCTCAACTTTCATTCTAACTATATATTTTGCCCCTTCTGTCTTTCTTTCCTCTTTCTCCCTCCCTCTTTATTGGCTTTTCAAAAATTATATAAATAAATTAATACTTATATTAACCCATGCAAATGTTCGAAAAAGAGAAGGAACGACAAAAAAGAGAAGGAACCAAGAAGAAGCAATAAAATGGTTGAGCTACGTGTTGGAAGTGGAGCTGCGTCTGGAAGGACGGGGTCTGAGTAGCGTGAGTCTGCTGGCCCGCCTGCTGCCTCTTCTCTCCCTTCTCATTCTCCTGCTCTCCCTCCTCGGCCCACCTCCACTCTCCCTTCCCCTCCTCATCTTCAACGCCTACTTCATCACCCTCATACTCGAGCCGATGCTCCAGAAGATACCCAACTACCATCCCGACATGCCACCCATATGTCAGCCATCTATCGTATTGGTACTGAAGTATCATGAGATACTGATTATATTGTTTCATTCTTTCAGTTTCGTCAGAAACATCTCAACAGAATGAATGCATACTATTTCATAAGGTAGGAAGTTCCATATAGTGATAATTCTTGATGCACATGTAGAGAACCGAGAGCTGTTTATAGCGAATGGCAACGCGATTCTCAACTTGTGAGCATTTCGAATATTCTTAAAAAGTGGTTTAACAATTAATAGTCTAGAAGAATCAAATTCAGAATACGAATGTACTCTTTTATGAATAAATACTAGGTCAACGACAACGCGACAATATTCAAGTGACTCTAGATTAAGCATTTCTAGTCTTTCAGAGTAATCTAACCGAGGAAGTCCGTTCCTAGCTAGGATTCGTCTGGTGAAACTCCTTCAGACTTTTTCAATTACTTTCACAAGGCCTATCGCTGTTGGGGACCATACTACGGTCGCGTATTCAAGGATTGGGCGTACATAAGTAACAAATGCTCAATTTCATAACATCAAGAGATTTAGTCTTAAATGTACGCAAGAATAAGTTCTCAAGGTTTGTTGCTTTCTTACAGACAATCTCGACTAGTTTATTAGAGGAAAGATTCTCAGAGAACACAACGCTTAAATCATTTACTTCAGAAGATTTATTCATGACAACTCCGTTTAGATAATGATTCATCATGGCATTGCATCCGAAGTGAGAAACAACGCATTTTTAGCGGATCTCTCAAGATTGGAATGTTGACACCAGTTAGAGATGTTGTCAATGGCTATTTGGAGATCGGAAGAGAGAAGTGGTATTCCAGTGAAGAGTTTCACGTCGTCGGCATAAATCGCATATTGCACAGTCGAAGGAATAACTTCTTCCATGTCATCGATGAATAATAAGAATAGTTTAGGGCCGATTGTTGATCCTTGGGGAACACCACTAATCACAGAGGAAGTGCTTGAAAATTCGTTGTCATAAGTTCTAGAAATCTCCCTTGCCATTCAAATCCCGTTGAGTAATTATCTAAGAGTGCTCCTTGCAGTCATCTGCTTCTCCCTTCTTTGGATTGGTACAGTACTCTCATTGTGTGGGAGAGTCATCTGGAGAAAGGTTCCCTCTTCTATCCAGCAGACCCTGTCGATTCGACTCGGAACTCTTCTTGACTTCTTCCCCTTCTACAATCGCATCGAGACTGCCTATCTATCTCGTATTAAATACGGTAAGTTGGATTCACGAAATTTGCAACCGCGACAATTGCTTCCCGAAATTTGCTACCCGCAACATTTTCTACCAAATTTTCTTTTTTCAAATTATTTTTTTGATACGGTCTCGTTAGCCTAAGCCGTACGGGCTCGTTAGCGTAAACTATTACTGAGCCTAAGCATTTTTTATGTGAAAATAATTTTTTTATATAAAAAAATTATGTTTAAAAAACTCTATTTGGAGAGCAAATGTCAGAAAGCAAGTTTCGCGGTAGCAAATGCAGTGATACCAAGTCAGATTGATACTATGATCTATATAGTATAGAAAACGGTAGGTCACAGTAAAATTTTACCCAAATCTTAAAAAAACGTTGGCAACAATTTTTTCATTTATATCGTAATACTGTCAAAATACTGAGTAGCTCACTTTTAAATCCTGCTCTTCTCGTATGAAAACACAGGTCATACGTTAAATTTCCGATCTAGTCTTACAAAATACGGTAGGTCACACACTTATAAGCTTAGCGCTTCATCGATCTATGGCAAGAGTAGGTCGATGAACACGTCATTAAAGTTTTTGTTGGTTTTTTCGAAGCGAATACCTAGTAATGTAATACTTTAAAACCAGAGAACTTCTATTCAAGTCCTATGAGGAACTGGGAAGCGTTTTTGACCTTTGAAAAAACCTAGAGAAGATTTCATCATTCAGCACGACGACTCCTCACAATTAACTAGATCGAATGAAATTTCCCGTTCCAGACTCCTCAAAAGACGACTCCTTTCCGTTCCTTTACATCCGAATCCTCGTAACTATCATCTCTCCTATCATCTTCATTCTACTTCTTTTCTGAAGAACTGCGAAGTTTGCTCAAGAGCCATTTTCTGATGAACTACTTAACTTTCATGATCGAATAGTTGCATAAATTTATTAGAATTTGAAGATTAGAATTTAGAACTTGAAGATTTATCATAAATTCATGGAAATATCATGGTATAACACAATTTACAATACCAGCGCCGTACAAGTCAAAAACAATATCATCGGTACAGTTCACAAACATCAGCATCGAAAAGGTAGAGATCATAAACTTTAAAAACTCATTCGAAACTGGTTCGCGGAAAAACGGAAGTAGAAGATGTTTTCCATGTTGAAACTTGAATAAATTGTTAGCGAAACGTGTTTTCAAAAACTTTTAATTGTAAAATTTTTTTATACATAAATTAAAAAAAGGAAAGAATTTGAGAGGAAAAAAAGTGTGCGAACGACAGCTGCCAAGTAGAAAACTAAGCAGCGCGACCTCTCACATCTGCAGCGACTTCCTTCAACGCTCGTCAAAAGATGGATAAACAAACAATCGCTATTACGAAGAAGGGGAGAAAGGGCTATAATAATGAGTCGAATTGCACAATTTATAACTGTTTTGTTCAAAGTTATTTTGATTAATAAACTCGGATAAAGATACATTGAACTTGGATGACGTCATTAATTCACGTTAACACTTTAAAACATATAGGTTCTAGCTAAATAATCATCTATTATTTATTTGAAAAATCAACATTGGGAGGAAAATTTTGTATTACCAGAAGATGAAACTTGCAAATTAATAGAGAAGCATGAACAGTTGCGACGTTACATGAGGGAACCATGATTGAATATCTTGAGAGAATGGATGGTCTCAACAATATAAGGGGATACATACATAGCCGTCATCGACCCGAATAACATATTTGCGAAAAAAAACTATTTTTTGTTCCCATTGAACAAATAGAAGAGACCAATGTTGTGATTATAAAGCCACATCTTGTAATTACAGAAAATGTTGTATGGGCCTTAAATGTGCATTATCATGTGTGCGTGTGTAGCTCAGTGTGGAGAGCATTCGCCCGGAATGCGAAAGGTCACGGGTTCGGTTCCCGTCACACCACACGATTTTCGCACATGTTTCTACGAACAATCCGCTCCTCTGCTCGGTATAAAAATCCGTTGCTTGAGATCAACGAGGAGTAGGGATTACTCTAATTTACATGGGGGCCGAACCGGGATGAGAAGAGAGGATAAAAAGAGAAAAAGGAAAAAAAGAGAAAAAGAAATAAAACCCGAGCATGAGCTAGTTCGTCGAAACAAAGGCGCCTAGACCTCTGACCCTAGACCTCGAGAGACCTCGGTGTTGAGAGGGGGGAATGTTGTATTGGCCTTAAATGTGCATTATCATGTGTGCGTGTGTAGCTCAGTGGGGAGAGCATTCGCCCGAAATGCGAAAGGTCACGGGTTCGGTTCCCGTCACACCACACGATGAGACTGGTTTACTTGGAAGGCAGTGGCTCGTATGCTAATGGTTCACAATTCTTGGGAAGCACTGACAGAGAAGAAAGAGAACAGAGAGGAGGAGAAAGAGAAGAGGCAGAACTGCGTATTCGATAAAAAAAGTCAAGGAGATGAGGAAAAGTGTCAGTTTTCCTGCTGTTTGTAGTCTTTTGTAACTTTAATTACTGTATATCCTTATTGTATAAGATAATCTCTTCGCCGCTCACATTGTCGCCGTGTCAAAGGTAACGCACATCCCTGAGATGGCGGGCAGACCTATTCTGGTAGATACAGGGGCTGCGCCCTGGGTGCTAGTGTTTAAAAAGAGTGGGAAAAGTTAGATTCATGCTAGCTGGCACTACCGAAATTCATTTTGAGTCGTTGTTTAGTTAAATTTTGTCGTACGTATTTAGTAGATTAAAAAAGGCTAATTTTTTGCTGCTGTGATGAAGAATCCATGGTCAATGCTGTTTCAATTTCATATATTTTGCTATTAGTTCGGTCGCTTACGGCGTAGTAATTTCCATTTTATACGAAAAAAATTCAAGAAATATAACTTCTTTTTTTATTAGTCACCGCTACTAGAAGATTTGAAAATATCCAAACAAAGGCAGATGAATGTGCTAGTTTCCAGGTTTTTTTTGGGATTTTGAAAATGCGAAGTTTTAGAGGAGATTCAATATGTTCATCTTGTACACAGTATTCAAAATTTAATTTTTAAGACTATGTTTTAGATGCGAGATGCGAGTGGTCGAAAGGCCAAGACAATCGCCGTCCACGAACACGAATTTGGAGAAGAAGAGCATCTGGGGGGAGATGAGTACGGCAGGAAGTGCACCACCTGTGAATACCAGCTCAAGTACCATTATGTATCCTATTTAAAAAAAGCCTTCTTACTCACAGAGAAAAATTGATCAGTTTTGATACATTTTCTGAACAATTTAAAGGGGAAGATGGAGTTAGTCCCCTTTATATTATTCA
Source organism: Allodiplogaster pararmata (assembly GCA_964056735.1). Classification (NCBI taxonomy): domain Eukaryota; kingdom Metazoa; phylum Nematoda; class Chromadorea; order Rhabditida; family Diplogasteridae; genus Allodiplogaster; species Allodiplogaster pararmata. Next base: position 36,471,820 of record OZ057407.1, on the reverse strand, counting down.
GTCTGTAGTAAAACTCGCCCCACCTAGCGCTAATTCGCGAACTGCGAAACTATTCAGTTGTGGTCAATAATTTTGTTCACTTGGAAAAAAGTGTGCTGTATTAAACCTCGCCCATAACTTGCGAGATTTTCTTCCTTTTTTCTTTTCTTAATTTTTTTCTTTTTTTTTCCTTCCAATTCAAAACAAAAGTTGCGTTTTTATATGGAATGTAAAGAACACTTTAAATCAACAAACTTTTTTTCCAACAAGCATGATAAAATCTTTTTAAACAAACATTTACGGAATAATCAAAGAAAAAAATTCCATCACAATATCGATTAACACAAACAGAATAGTCAAAGCAGAATTTTAAAAAAGTCAAGGTTCTCTGGTAACTTGGTTATTTTACCAAAAAAAAAATCAACAAGCATGATTCGATCATTGTCGAAATAACGAGAAGAAAAAATTCAATAATCTCAACAAATAAAAAAAACAGATGAGTCTAAGCACAATTAAAATATTAAACTGTTCTTTCTATTACACTGGTTAAAAAAATTATTAGGCATGATGCGATGAAAGGGAAACCATGTCTAGCTTTTGTAGTTCAGATCACTCCGTGGAACTTGTGTAGTTAGACGTAGGCTCCTCCCCCATGCATTTTGATGTACGATGTTGCTCCTGTTCTCTCTCATTTTCCTCCTCATCCCTCTCGCTGTTATTTTTACAGTGAAATAATGGTACTTGTCCAGATTTACGTAGGCTCCGCTCCTCCCCCTCGGGGGCGGAGTCACGGATTTATGACTACTCTTAGGCTTAGTAATAGTTTACGCTAACGAGGCCGTACGGCTTAGGCTAACGAGACCGTATAAAAAATTAGGCATAAATCCGCGACTCCGCCCGTCGAGGGGGAAGAGGGGCGGATCCTACGTCGATATACACAAGTACCTTTTCTCGTTCTTATCTTGAGTAGCAAATATATAAAAACGCATTTTGAAAACACGAGGAAAAATAAAATACAATTTTTAAGTTTTAAGTAATTTTTTCTCTCATTCTAACCCTGCGCTGATCTTCTGATGAGTTCATTTCTGACCTGCAAGCATTCGGAGTCATCAGAAAAGACATGAACATCTAATTTTTTAGGCATTCTCGAAAGATCAAATCTATACTTTGAGAATGCAACAACAAAAAAACCGGAATGAAGAATGCAACACAAAAAACACGAAATCTTCTTTGTTGAAATTAAAGTATATGTGAAGTAATATACTCAACCTCAACCATAGCAGTCAAACTGAGAAAATAAAATTCGGCTTAGGTAAAACATACTGATAAATATATATTGTTCAGTTCCTGCGCTCTCAGCGCAACCAAAAATGATCAAAATGTGATCAATATGCATTGAACCTTATTATTGGTGATCAATTTTTTTCTGTGTGTACTGGCTCTGTTCCCCTACTATGGAAGAGATCTATAGTAAAACCAGTACACAAGAGCAATTCCCGGAATCTAGTTACCAATTACAGACCTATTTCTCTATGCTGTTCTTTATCAAAAGTTATGGAGAAAATTATTGTTAAGGAAGTATCTTGTTATTTAGAAAAAGAGAACCTTTTATCGCCCTACCAGGCTGGTTTTAGAGCTAGGAGGTCTACTGTGACCTCTTTAGTTAAATCTCATTCTTTCATTGTTGACTCTTTATCCCAAAGCATCCTTATCGATATACTATTCCTTGATATCAGTAAAGCATTTGATTCTGTTGATCATATATTACTTCTAAATAGGATAGCATCTTTTGGTATCTCTTCTCCAATCGTTAAATGGTTAACTGATTATCTTGTTGGCCGCTCACAAACAGTTATGATCGATAATAGTCTATCCGACCCAATTCCCGTAATTTCGGGTATATCTCAAGGATCATCTTTAGGCCCGTTGTTATTCTTGTTGTACATCGACTCTGTTAAAGAAGCTATCCCCGATTCTATCAAATTTTGCTTATTCGCTGATGATATAAAGATAATGGGACGCGCTACTTCTTGTAATTATATCTAACTAGCTTTGAATCGTATAACCGATTGGTGCCTAGAGTGGAATTTGTCCCTATCCATATCTAAGTGTAATGTACTTCATCTCGGATCATCCAATTCTCGCAGCGTCTATTACATGAACAGTCAACCTCTAGTAGTTGATAGAGTTGCCAAAGATCTTGGTGTAATCATATGTGATCGTTTCTCTTATCGTAATCATGTTGAAGACAAATGTAAAAAAGGCTCTGCTCTTGTTAACATGATGTTAAAAGCCTTCAAGTCACCATGTCCACCTCTTTTAACTTCAGCTTTTAAAATTCATGTAAGACCTATTCTTGAATACGCTAGTGAGTTATGGAATCCCTCATCCCCCGGCTTAGTAAAATGTATTGAAAAAGTTCAGCGGTCGTTTACGAGAAGAATCCTAGCAAGATCTGGCCATTCCAGACTTCCCTATTCACAAAGAATCTCCATGTTAGGCCTAGAAACTCTTGAATATCGTCGTGCTATATCTGACCTTTTTTTTATTCATAAATTCATTTATTCCTTGTAAACATAATCACACAGAGGATGTTATCGCATTTGCGAAAAGGCAAGCATGTGAGAATAGAATCGGGTTGATTTCACAGACAAGAAATTGCAAAATTTCAAAGTAATTCTAGTTTGTGACTGAGATAAAAATAAACAAAAAAAGGATATAAAAATGAGTCAATGTAACAGAAATATAATTTCACAGGTAAAATTGAGCATTAGGGAAAAAATTAGGAGAGACGCAGCTTTGAGCTCGGAACAATGATTTCGAGTGGTAAAATAAATGTGTCCACAAAAAATGTGAACTTGACACTGTGAACTTGTTTCAATTGTCCGCAGTACAGAGATTTTCTCGCCATTCTCATGAGCTCACTCGTGTTCTTAACGCCCCTGCAGATGCGAAAGTGACCCGTAGGAGAACTGTCAGGAGAACAGATCCTTCATCCACATAGGACAAAACGGATGTGAGTTCTAAGAGATTGATTAAATGTTTGTCTTTCAATTGTAGATCTATCATGAACAAACTTTACGATTTATACTTTTTACTCCGCTGTTCCAACTATAAGATTGTTCTATTGTCCGAAACCTGGATGAATTGCGACTTCCCCGACTCCATACTCACTGATAGTCTGCCTTTTACGGTGTTTAGATGTGACCGATTAGCTAATAGGGGAGGAGGCGTAGCTATTCTATTACATAACACTATCTCCTCCTCTCTAGTTTCTCACTACAATTCGCCTCACTGCGAGGGAGTTATTATCGATATACATCCTAATATCTCTTTTTCTTTTACTTTCTCCGCAATTAGAGTAATGAACTTTTATCGATCACCAAGTTGCGATATTGAGGAAAGTAAGTCCCTATGCACTTTTATTTTGTCTAACCTTTCCATACCTTTTCCCTCCATAATCTGTGGAGACCTAAACCTCCCAAGCATAGACTGGGCTTCCCTAACTGCTCCTAAATCATGCGCTATCTCTCATGCCTTCCTCGATCTCGCATGCGATAACAATCTCTCCCAATACGTACTCTCTCCAACGAGGCTAGAGAACACCTTAGACTATGTATTTAGCAATGCAGATATAATTTTCAATTGTGAAATCAAAAGCCCTTTCTCGACTAGCGATCACGCATCTGTTCACTTTGAAGTAAGGAATAATGCAAAAGCCATGCTCCCCTCCACTCAATTTTTCCTCAACTGGAAAAAAGCAAACTGGGATAGCATCAATTCGCAATTATGCAACATAGATTGGACCCTTTTGTTCTCAACTCTCACAGTAGATGAATGCACGCAAGAATTGACGTCCATAATCCTCTCCATTATTGAAAAGCGCATCCCTCGTGAGAAAAACATTAAGAAACACATGAAGTACCCTCGTAAAATTCGTCACCTGTATAGTTTCCTTCAAAGAAGTAGGAAAAGAGGAATTCTCTCTCCCCTGACCTCTAAAGCATCAACAAAGCTCCATAAAGAACTGACTAGATTCGAGATCGAACGTGAGAACAGATTGAAGCTTCCAAAAAACTACCGAACCTTTTTCCAAACTATCTCCAACCGTATTAAGGGTAGGAATTCGATCCCTACAATCAAAGTCAACTCTATTTCTTACACCTATCCAGGAGAACAAGCAAACCTCTTCTCCGAATATTTCAACAGCTTGCAACCCCCTCCGATAAGCGGCCCTCTTCCTCTAATTTCTTCTCTACACCCTATCAGTTATAATCCATACATTACAGCCTTCGATATTCAAAGTATTTTGAAAAAGATTCCTCCAAAACAAAATTCTTCACCAGACCAAATACCGAATATATTCATCAAACACTGTGTGGATTCTTTGGCAATACCACGTTCCATAATCATGAGCAATTCCATTACTCAAGGACACTTTCCGTCTTCATGGAAACAGGGATTAATCATCCCAATTCCCAAAAAAGGGTCCCATTCTCAAGTTTCTAACTATAGGCCCATCACAATGGTTTGCTCGATGTCAAAAGTTTTTGAAAAGCTCATTTTCAACCTCATTTATGACCATCTCGAATCCAACCAAATCCTCATCAGCAACCAGCACGGTTTTCGCCGTAGCCGTTCCACTATCACATCCCTAGTTCACTCCTATTCCCAGTACCTTTTTCTGAATAGCAAGAAGCTCAAGTTCGACATTTGTCTGATTGATTTCTCAAGAGCCTTCGATACAGTAAACCACAGGTTCCTGATACACAAATTAGAAAAAATAGGTATCAATTCAGGCCTACTCCGCCTGGTAGAATCATTTCTCGCTAGCCGTTATTCTATAACTTCAGTCAATCACGTTTTATCCGATCACAAAGTTTATAATAGCGGAGTTCCGCAAGGAAGCTGCCTAGGTCCCCTATTCTTCTCTATTTTTATAAACGACATCATAGAATGTATTGACCCCGAAGTCCACTGCTTTCTCTATGCAGATGACATCAAACTATTTTCAAATAGCAGTCAAAGTCTACAACGAGCCCTAGATGGTATTTCCAGTTATGTACATTCCTGGGGGCTTATAATTTCCATTCCGAAATGCTTCATAGTTCATTGTGGCAACAATAACCCTAGCAGCATCTACCACATTGATGGTAAAATCGTTCCCACCTCTTCAACTATCAAGGATCTTGGAATATATTTTGATGCAACACTCAAATTCTCCACCCACATAGAGCAAGTCATAACCAAATCCACCAGATGTATAAACATGATCCTGCGAGCATTCAAAACCAAGTCCATAACCGTTCTTCTCCGCGTGTTCAAAACATACATTCTCCCTTTACTAGATTACGGTAGTGAAATCTGGTCGCCACAGTCCGTAGGTCACATAAACGCAATAGAAAACGTCCAGCGTGCCTTCACACGCAGAATTCTTTATAGAGCTGGGCATCCCAAGATAGACTACCCATTTAGGCTCAATCTGCTCTCTCTGACGACTCTCGAATACAGAAGAAATATTAACGACCTTGCATTCATACACAAATGCATACACCAACACCTTAGAATAGAGTATTCCAAACTTTTCAAGTGTGTCCCCTTCCATACAGCAACAGACACGCCCATCCATACCGAATTGCTCTACCATTCAGAATTTCGGATACCAAAAGTAGTTGTGCATCCAGGGTTATTGACATATGGAACAGCCTACCCCGTCAGATAGTGACAATCAATTCCCCTGTTGTTTTCAAAAAACAACTACATAAGCTGCGAGAAGAATTCATAGTGCCCTTTTCTAAAATACGTTACTGAAAGAGCTCCAAATAAACTTTCTTATTCACTGCGCTTATCTCAATGTTCTTTTTAATTTTTTTTTCTTTTCTTTCCTTCATTTTAGATGTTTTTTGTTTTGTCTCCATAATTTGTCTCTATAATTTCCCTTTCTATAATTCGTTTTGAAATGTTTTTCGAATATAGCTGAACTCACATCCGTGACAGCGATCCAAGTTCATCAATGCATGTACGTATGTGTTATTCTATCATGTTAATTGGAATAGATGATTGAATGGAATTGAAGTATATTCATAGTGCCCTTTTCTAAAATACGTTACTGAAAGAGCTCCAAATGAATTTTCTTATTCACTGCGCTTATCTCAACGTTCTATTTAATATGTTTTTACTATTCTGTCCCTTTATTTTAGATGTTTTTTTTTGTTTTGTCTCCATAATTTGTCTCTATAAGTTCCCTTTCTAGAATTCGTTTTGAAATGTTTTTCGAATATAGCTGAACTCACATCCGTGACAGCAATCCAAGTTCATCAATGCATGTACGTATGTGCTATTCTATCATGTGAATTGGAATAAATGATTGATTGATTGATTGCTCTCTGATTTGTTTACGCCGGAAGGCGTTCAAGAGAACCAACTTCTTGTTCCATTGCCCCCGGAACGGCTGCTATGTAACAGCAGTAAATCAACCATTCATCATTCTTTATTTGTCCTTTTTTTCCTGAATGGCCGCTTTGGAACGACTGTCAATAGCAGGGGTTAAATAGTGACCGGATCGGGCCCGTCGGCGGATACATGTACACACACACTTCTTCTTCTTCTTCCTCGCGCTTGTTCCCGCCTCGCGGCAGGGTACGCGCCCCCCCCCCCACATGTACACACACTATTGACCAAAAACCCTCTCTCTTTTCTTACCCTTTTCCTTCATCCTCTCTTCTTTTTTTCCTCCAAACTTTGAGCGGTGGATACATGTAAACCCAAATTGGGCGGCTCCATTTAACCCCTGGTCAATAGCCCTTATCCTTCCTTCTCATCTTCCCTTACCGCTTCAAGGCTCTTCAACCCGTAGCTCATCAAACTTCTGCTGAACTAAATCTTCCCTAATACCCCGTCAAGCTCTATTCTACATTGCGTGATAATAAAAACTTGAAACTAGTTTATGAAATTAAAACGAAGCTGTAAGCTTCGTTTTAATTTCATAAACTATCCGTTAATTGTTATCTCCGGATATATTCGTTTCCACCAACTGTCAAACGCTCGAGTTTACTTCGCACTATTTCCATGCTCCCCCAGACCGGTCTTTTTTATTCTAAATATTCCAGAATTGCGAGTGAGCTTTGAGGAGATGGCGCTTCCCTCATACAATTGTTTTTTCCTCGGCTTTCTGAACCTGTATGGATTGAAGAAAAAAAATGGATTGAAAACGAAATTTCGAAACCTACCAATGATATTCCCTTCTTTATACAGTCGATTCTGCGATTAATCAATGTTGAGTACCTCGAAGTTGTCAGTCATTCCTCCGTTTAAAAAAAAAGATGCATCACCTAGACAGAATGGTAAGGACACAAACAGATGTTGTATGGGCCTTAAATGGTGCATTATCATGTGTGTGTAATTCAGTGGGAAGAGCTTTCGCCCGGAATGCGAAAGGTCACGGGTTCGGTTCCTGTCACACCACACGATTTTTGCACAATTTTCTACAAACAATCCGCTCCTCTGCTCGGTATAAAAATCTGTTGCTTGAGATCAACGAGGATTAGGGAATACTCTCATTGACACAGAATATTAGAATCATTCATCAAATGTGTTTAAAACCTGTTTTCTTTCTCTTGGCCAGAGAGTCAGGACAACGGAGTGATCATAGTTCATATGGTGAGTTCAAGAATTTTCAATTTTAAAAGTCTTTTTTTAATCGAACTCGCGAAATTTTTTCATTTTATGGACATGCCCATAACACTTAAACACTATATTCTCACTATTAAATTGTCTCTCGCTCGTATTACTCCATGAATCATTTTGAAACACATTTTTTTTGTTATTTAAAGTCAGATAAAAAATCGAACTAGACGGTTTGAAACTTTTTTACCGCCTGGCTTTAATCTCCCACTTTACCCTACTGCGCCCAGCTGCCATCTGACTAGTGATCATATCATTGATATCCAACAAAAATATCACATACAATAATTGTTAACTTTTTGAAGGTTTTTTTCTCGAAAAAGTTCTTTATTATTTACACAGGACATTGGCAGGTGAACTCGCATCCTGAGCCATAAAATATCTTCACCGGAAAAATGAAAACAATTTTCATATGGTTTTGTCAGATCATAAGTAATTAAACAAATAGTTTTATTGGATAGCCATCACATTCTCGGACCTTTTTTTCAGCATAATCTGCTTTTTTGCGGAGAAGCTTTGCAAATAATACGGAATCAGAACGTGAACCTACAATTTTCAGAAGTGATATATTGGGAAGACAAGAAACGCAATCAGGTAAGTGATTCGTTTTGTGAGAATAATACTGAGCTGACCAGATAGTGGTTTTAATACCCCGCCTTTGATGGTGCTACAGTCCACATGTTCACACCATTGCAAGGGACCGGTTCATCCTCAGCGGTATCGAGCGTTTCCTCAGGTGATGGATAAAGGGATTTCTCTTTGCAACAGTGGAGACAGCGGGCTCGCTCATCGTGGACCTAGATTGGATAGTATAGTTCGTCAAACCAGGGCGATGTAGGAATGGCCTGGGCATGTCACAGGATGAAACATCAGCCGATATTCCCCTATACTCTGTAATGGCGAGTCGAGGTGCCAGTAAAATAGCCTTTTGCCCTTCTCCGGTTAACAATCGGGTCTTGTGAAGAGGATCGCCGACTGCGGTGCGAGTGTTTTTTTCTCCGGACTCGAAAGGATCCTCACCAACCTATCCCAAAGACTCCTCTAAACAGGATCTACGGGCAAACAACTACCTAGAATCAAAAAATTCGAGTCGTACTATCATTACAAAATACAATTTCTTGTATAGAATTGACAAAATCAATTCCCTACAAGAAAAAATTTATTTATCAAAAAGGAGTGGCGCAAATAACATATTTATCCATCCATTTATTACTACTATAATTTATTACTACTGATTTGTGGAATTCAGTGATAAGCTATCAAAGTGATTTTCATGGTTCTGATCAGTGAACTATTAAAAAAATCCTGAACAAGTGAACGTATATTTGCAGAAGTCAACACCGGGTGCTGTTAGAGATCTTGTTCTGCTGGCCGATTCCGTTGGAGCGAGAAAATTGGAAATGTATCTGACTGAAGAAAACACTCGACAAGTAACGGACGATTTGGTTGCTCTGGTGGAATTCGTTAAACTAAGGTTCTCTTCTTGTTCGAATAGCCAGTTTTTCCCCAGTTTTGTTTACTCATATTCGTAGAAGAAAAATTTCGAAAAAGTCGTATAAAGCTATATACTCAAAAAATATTCTTTTCTTCTTCCGAATTTCATCTTTATCTTAATGATATAAAAGCTTTTGATATTATTTTCTTGCAAAAGTCTCAATGTGTCTATTTTGAAAAAATAATTAATTAGTAACTGATCCGAGTAGCAATTTCGTAGTGTGTACTGATTGTTATCAATGGGCTGGGAGTTTGACCTTCTAAGACATGTCCACTCAAACTGAGAAGTTTGAGAATTTAGTAGTTCATCTGAGAACTTGACTATTACCTGATGTACACACCTGCAGTGGCCAAGGCTCAAATACTACGTCTGATGATGTATCATAAACCCGAAAACTAAGTTAACACTTACGTTTACTCCGTTATCAGCAAGTAATCAAGGCAGGAAATACCTAGATCGACTGGATGCCTGAATAAGAAGCTCTGGAGGAATTTGAATCAACTTGGGCTGAGATGAACAGCCTCACTAAAAGTAACAGAATTGTGACGGACAAGTAGAAAACGAGACGCTGGAAGACGACAGCTTGAGAGAACGCTATGAAAGACTATCAATATTGTAAGCAGCAGAGGGAGAATACCGCCTCACTCTCCCATCAGCTTCAACACTCTCGTCCACCTCCAACACCTTGACGAGTTTCAGCGAAGTTTTTACACATTCTTTGACGTTCACGCCTTCTGATGAAAATGGAAAATGATGAGAAAAACAAATCATCAATGATTTCGAGGAATTCACTTTCACAGGTTCAGTCGTCACAACAGCCATCGAAGAAATGGAATAGTTGAAAGCCCGCTCCTCCATCGCATTTTTTCTCGTTAGCATTAATGTTAAGCTAATATACTTTTACTTCCTATCGTTTTTTTGCCGTTGGGTGGGATCCGCTTTATATATTCATTAAAACCATAGTCATTAAAACGTTCATTCCACTCTCCTAGCTGTCTCTCCAAGTCCTCTGATGTGTTGGAACATAGCACAACGTCGTCAGCATACAGTATAGTTTTCGGGGAACTAGCATGCATATGTTGTTGTTTTTGTTGTTGATAGGTCCTGTCGAGGGGAGTCATTTGGGATAGTTTGTTGGATACTTTTGAGTCCGGAAAAATTTTCTCCGTTTACTCTCGTACTACAGTCAGCGATCCTCTTCACGAGAACGTGGTTGGTTGAGGGTTTATCGGATGTTGCGAGGGGGATAGTTATCCTCTTTGTTTATGCGCGGTCGTGGTATTCCGCCCAGGGTGATGGGTTTCTCAGAATTCCCTCTATTGTGCAACCAGTATAGTGTGTATTATATTTGCTACTTCAATTCCGAGTCGGGTGTGTTTTTTTTTCTGAGTCGGGTGTGTTAACTTTCGCGTGGTAAACTGTGTGTTTGCACGAGAGTACTAGACCTGTCTTCATGTGTCGTGGAGGTTGTGCTCTTTGTAGTAATCCATGAACTTGATGCTCTGAGTCCATTGTTCTTGCGAAGTATTGTGTAGACAGCATATGAAAATGTTATCTCGAGATTTCACATGATTCCACGAGTTGCCTCCATATGTCTCTTTCCTTTGTTTGTGGCTCGTCTAATGTTGGTGTTGACTATGCTGATGTCCGGACTTGTTGGGTCTGATTCTCTGAGGGACTCTCGCTGGTTGATTCATTCTCGTACTTCGGAAGTTAGCGCGACGGTCCTTGTTTTATGCGATCGCGTCAAATTGAGCTGGCAGCTGCACTGAGCACGATCTTTCTGGAAAAAGGGCTCTGTTTGAGCTGCAATGAGGTCTGGTAAAGATGTCAATGCGTATAACGGAGGTAGATTCAGCTGAATTTTTTCATACTTTTTAGCCTGGGACACCTGCAATCGTCAAAGAAACTGAATTTGCTCGTGTAAAAAGCCCAGTGAGCTAAGAAAAAAAAGCAGTGGAAGGAGTAATATCGGACAATATTATAGATCAAAGCTGTTAATATTGACTCTCTTCTCTTTATTCCTTGCTTCCCGCTCAAATGAACAGCTGTTTTTTCTCAAATATTCTATGAAAAGTCAAGGTAATCTATGGTTATCAGAGTGCTAAGAACCATCATTGGCTGTTGAGTTATGCTTACTTTTTTTCAGGAACCCATAGAGCAGCCATTGATTTTACCAAGTTAGGGCTGTATCTCGAAGCGTGGAAAACCATTGTCATATAGTGGAAAACCACGCAACTTGGGTGCTCATATCATAATGTTGTTGTTGTTGTTGTAGCCGATAGATCTTCTATTCGGCATCGTCTTCGGTGATCGGTAGTTTCAGAAACCTTGCAGCTTCTACTGGGTCGGTCCAGAGAGACCAAGCCGTCAAACTAGTCGGTCTATCTAGACAGGAGAAGAGGTGAGTCGTTGTGTGTCCGGGTTCGTCGCAGTCCGGACATCTGTCCACGATTGTGGAGTCAATTCTGGACATATAGCTTTGCAGATAAAGGCTATATCCAGACCGGAACTGGGCGAGTGTTCGTCTTGAAGATCTCGGAAGATTTCTCTCTTCTCTGTTGTTGTTGCCGGCAAGCATCTCGCATCGAAGACTTGGTTATGAACACTCTCTTTAATGAGAGAAGTTCTCGTGTTCTTCGGACAAGATGCGTCCGGAGAAGGGTTTTGATGTCCTTTGCAGTCCTGAGACTGTCATGCTGCACCTTGTGAAGGCGGACATCGTTGTAGCAACCTGTTCATGCTATAGGCCTTGTGATTGGGTGGTCAAGCCGGCCTAGCATCGTTTTGGGTGGGAGTAGAGACGTCTCGCCTGTCGTTGACCGGAGATAGGCAAGAGGCTATTTGACTGGCGCCTCGACTCGCCATTGAAAAGTATAGCGGAGTATCGGCTGATGTTTTGTCCGGTGGCATGCCCAGGCCGGTCCGGCATCGCCCTCCTTTGACGAGCTATACTACCCAGTTTTGGTCCGCCGCGGGATTTCTCCCGCTACCTCCCAGCACGAATTCTTCGTAGGGAGGCATCCCTCTATCCGCAACCTGAGGTCATGCTCGATTCTGGACTGGATGATCCGGCTCCATCCGTGACAGGCTCTTAAGGCTGTAGAGTCACGAATGGCCACTGTTGTCAGTATGTTTCGAGTTCTCTCTTCTCTGGAGATGGGCGGTGGTGGGTATCCTCCCAGTACCACAGGCGGTGAGTATTTGTTCTTCACCGCTGTGACTGTATCCGTGTGTATCTTCTTTATGTCTTCGCGGTACGCTTCTTCTGTCTTCACTTCTTTATCTTCGTCAAGGAATGGAGTGATGCTGTTTTGGTGTTCACTGAAAAGGGATCTCGCCCTCTTCAACTGTCTGGGAGGAGGTGGCATCTTGGTTGTGTCGTGATCAATGTGGTCTCGTTTATGTAGCCGAAGGAGGAATCGCTTGCCCAGCATGTCGTTGTGAGGCTTCACCGGGAGGACTTCGGATTCAATATGTAGATCATCTATGGGTGTCATCTTGACGCATCCTGTTGCCGCTTTCAGAGCAACATTTTGGGCTCTCAGAGCTCTCAGAGCCCTTTTGGGCTCTTAGAGCAACACTCAGAGCAAGCAACATTTTTTTCTGTCTCATATAATTATCATCTGGTCTTTCGAATAGGGAGAGCTCAGTGTCCCTTTTCCTTCCCCAATCGTTCTATTAGGTTAGGGCAACATTGATGAGTCGGGGAGAGCATGAGTTGGGACTGTGTGTGAGATATCCTATCTTCAAGTATGTATTAAATCTAAAATATTTAGTGGCTCTATGCAAGTTGTCGAAAACTCGAACCACTATCAACTGAATATCAAGATCCTTTCAGTTCTTGTGACAGTAGTCCAGTGAGACTTCACTTGAGGCAAAAACTGGGATAGATATTTTTATCACCGTAAACGACCACGATGATTAAAGGTTACCGTTTAAGAGTTACACAAAAAAGTCAAAAGTACTGTTTCATTAAATTAATACTCAAAATTGCAGAATATGGGGCCGTTCGTCGTGCACTCTCCAAGTGATCCGAAGTTTCTTCGCCTCTCTCAGAAAAAAAGTCTATTACTTCAAAAGAAGTCTCACTCTGATACTAGAAACTACTTTTGAAGAGGTTACTTCTGAAAGATTTCATTTTTTGTAGAACACTTACTGCAACCATTCTGAGAAATCTGGTCATAGAGTACAAACATAGGCTTCGTGTTTATTGTTCTTGGTTGAATTGATCATTCAAAAAAATTGATTTAATTTTTCTTCTCTGAGATTTTGAACTCTTCCTTTCTAATATTGGTTCAATCGGTTTTATTTTGTTACCAAAGGCACAAACGTTGCAGGCTGTGAACTGCATTGTAGAAGAGTATCCGTATTCAAAGAACCTGATCGAGGACTCACAGATTCGACCTGATTCGACAAACTCATTTTGGTGGGGCACTCACAAGTGCTCCGGATCTGAATTTGGTCAAGCGGGCGATCACTACATAAATTTCCGTCTTTTCAAGGAGAGCCCTGGCTTGTTAGCATCTATGATATTGGAGTTTTGAGTTACCCTTGCTATGATGATCTTTTGCGATGTTCATGGGCAAAGATAATATAATGACTGGCTTTGCCTACACGGCGGATACCAAAATGTTTTATTATAAAAAAACATCGCAGTTCATTTTCATTCGCACGGAAATTCGTGGTGGAACGTTCAACAAGAACACTTAGCAGAGATTACGTTGAGAAAAAGAAAGTTTGAATTCTAACGCTCCTTAAGAAGGATTCTAACGCTCCTTAAGAAGGAAGTAAGAATCGACTAAAAATTTTCTGTCGTTAAGCTGTGGCCAATAGAAACTTTACAAATGGTCAGCATGCTGAAGGGTCATGTTTGATTATGCGGCACTTTGTTACTTGCCGCACTTTACTTTAGGGAGTGCCAGGTTACTTTTCACTGTTTTCGCTCAGGCTCAGTTAATATGTATGCTAACAAGGCCGTACGGCTTAGAAACGAGGTCTTATAGGACAATTAGCCTCAAGGTTTGAGTTTTTTCCAGTCTAGTTAAGTGAATTGGCTAGCTGTTTTTCTATTTTTTTCGTTTAGGCTCAGGCAAAGGTTACGCAGACGAGGCCGTACGGCTTAGGAAAGAGAGAGCATGTAAAAAAAGTTCATATTTTTTTCTTTGTCGGTTCATTTACTAAATTTGTAAAAAAAATTGAGAAATAGTGTAATAAATGCAGTAGTTTGAACACACTGAAACAAAAGCCCCCGCAAAGTCAAGTGCGCCTCCCCCCCCCCCTCTGTCAAGCGTTCCCGTCAGAGGGCAGTATCAAAACACTTTGTGTATGTTTATTGGAGAATAGACTCCTGAATGGGCATTTTGGTTAGTGCACATTCATAGAGTCTTTGAAATAGTTAGAGCAGTTTGATTGCAGCTTTTATATCGTAATCAAGGCTACCTGGACCCCACCGAAGTCCGTTGCACAGGAGGCTGCAGAAAGTTCTTCTTCTTCTTCTTCTTCTTCTTCTTCTTCTTCTTCTTCTTCTTCTTCTTCTTCTTCTTCTTCTTCTTCTTCTTCTTCTTCTTCTTCTTCTTCTTCTTCTTCTTCTTCTTCTTCTTCTTCTTCTTCTTCTTCTTCTTCTTCTTCTTCTTCTTCTTCTTCTTCTTCTTCTTCTTCTTCTTCTTCTTCTTCTTCTTCTTCTTCTTCTTCTTCTTCTTCTTCTTCTTCTTCTTCTTCTTCTTCTTCAGCTTCTCTGCAGAATATTCTGTGGGCTGCACAAAGTTCTGTGGGCTGAAAAACTGTTAACTCGTGGCTGCAGAAAGTTCAGAAGCGTGTCATTGTGTAAGCAACACAAATCTTGAGTGTTCAGTAATTGTTCTCTACTCGAAGTATTCAGTTGTTTATGTAATTGTTTTAAGCTGCCTTCCTATTTTTATTCTCTCGAAAAGCTCTCCAGTACTAAATAATTAAGTACTTCCGGTCCTAAAGGGTGCTTTCCAAAAAGCATAATCGATTTGAAAATCTTTTTCGAACCCTTTTGAATCGAACCCTTTTAAAAAATTTCGATCTTACCGTTTTCAACTTCTCCAAGCTACATGTGTCCGATTACTAGCCTCAGATCCTAAAACTACTGTTTCGGAACTGGAACAGTTGTTAGCTTTGAAGGCAAAACATTGATTTTTCTTTTTGATTTTCTCCATGCTGTCTGGTTTTTGTAATTATAGATAATCGAATCACATTTTGTTGATCATGTCCATTCTAAAGAGGCAGAAAAGCTGACCACACATTAAGGTCTGTTTTCGTAATTCATTCTGCTCCGTAATGTGAAAGGCGTTTTCTTTTTGAGTATTATGTGAAATCTTTTGAGAATAAATTTCTAAAATTAAAAAAAAAACTTAAAGGCTCACCAAATCGTTAATCACTTATGTAGCTCATCAGTTCAGTATGAATGAAGTTTTTGTTATCACGTATCAGAGCTCGTGGTTCTTTGTTTGTTATGGTTTTATGGTATAGTAGTTCGGGTCCTAGAGGTTGCTTTCCAAAAAGCATACTCAAGTTGAAAATCTTTTTCGAACCCTTTCTAATCATATTTTTCGCTCTCCCCGTGCTGAACTTCTCCAAGCGACACGTGTCCGATTCCTAGCCTCAGATCCTAAAACTACTGTTTCGGAACTGGAACAGTTGTTGGTTTTGAATGCAAAACATTGATTTTTATTTTTGCTTATCTGCTTGATGTCTGGTTTTTGTAATTATAGATAATCGAATCACTTTTTGTTGATCATGTTACTTGATTTATTCCTGTCATTCTAAAGAGACAGAAAAGCTAACCACACATAAAGGCCTGTTTTCGTAATTCAATATGCTCCGTGATGTGGAAGCCGCTCTCTTTTTGAGTATTCTGTAAAATCTGTTGAGAATAAATTTCTGTTGTTTCAAAAAAATTTAAAGGGTCACCAAATCTTTATTCACTTATGTAGCTCATCAGTTCAGTATATTATTTTTGTTATCACGTATCCGAGCTCGTGGTTCTTTTTTATCATTTAAATTTTTTAGTGATTGATGACATTGGAGGATAAAGTTATTGTTTTTTAAAGTTTCCAAGACGTGTTCAAACTCCGATAAAACCATGGAATCCACAAAAAATGCATGAAATATTTTAACTACTCCAAATTCAAGCTGTGATAATCGGACAGTAACTGATCAATCCAGCTGCTGAACCTTACTCTCAAGTGTGTGTGAGGGGAATTGAACTCACGGTCTTTCACTACTACGCAAGAGTAAGAGACTTCCAGTAAAGCTCTCTGATCGACAGATCTCTCTCATATTCAGACCATCTCACAATGAGCTATTTCCAGTTATTTGTAACAACAAGAAAAAACACTTCAAAGAAAGCCTATGATAGATTACCGGATATAAGAGGCATCTTGAAGTCTGCATTCGCGCTGGAACAGGTTTTTCGAAACAAATATCTAACTGAAAAATGAAAACAACTGCTAAGTTATGTTAAGTAACAATTTCGGTTCCATGACTTTTTACATCAAGACATTTCGCATGGCGACAACTCACACCCGGAATTCACATTTACCTTGATTATATGAATTACCTTGAAGCAGGAAGAATCATAAATGGATTTCCTCTAGATTTACAACTCAACTGGTCAAAACTGCAACACCCAATATACTAAATATTAAGCTACACAACATAAGTCGAAACTTCCAAGTTCTACTAATTCCCGTAGTTTAACTTTATAGAAAGAGAAAATCTCGCGTTGAACACCAAGTAAAAAAGTGAGTAAAGAGAATCTATGAATATTGAGTTGCGAAATAATACTCAGACCTCCGGAAGCAGAGTCAGCCTAAATTGTTCGATTTTTAACATGGTTCATGTAAGGAAATTGCATAGATGAGGCGCGTCAAAGCTGACGGGTGTGTTTTGGAAATTGGGTGAGATAATTCCCATTCTAGACTGTTCGGGATAATTCTAACCAGATAAACAGTCGTTGACTGCGAGTGTATCCAATTTCCAAGGAAGACTGTTCAAATCAAAATTATACTTCAAGACTAAAGGAATTTAATGACTGGAGGAAGAAGTATAACATTTAATTCAGGATTTGAGTATGAACAGCCTAACTGCTACTTGTCATTTCCGCGTCTGGTCTCGTAACCAATTCTTTTTTTTTAAACCTGGAATTTGTAGAGTGAAAGAAGAGAACTAAAGAGAGAGGTAAACTAGAGAGAGGAGAAAAGAGCACTTAGAAACAAAAATTGAATGGGAAAAAACCGAGAGAGAATACAGAAAAATCAGGGGGAATAAAAGGTAAAAGGATTTTTAGGAAGGAGAAAATAGAGGGTGAAATAAACCTTTAAATGACATAATCCTACAAGATTTCAAGCTCATATCAAAATCCTTCCGACTATAATGAACAATTAGGGTTCGGATCCGAGGTTCTATGTAAGAAACCGCAGCCATGCTGATGAATGTAAAAAAATTATTGTTTTTGGAAAAAGGGTATTATCTATTTTTAAACCAGGAGTTGTGCATTGGAATATCGGTTTCTGAGAACCGATAACTTTTTTTTAGATCATCCTTCACCTTAATTGTTTTGACCCATGGCGCTTCTTGGAGGGCATTTATTTTCAAGAAGATGCTCGAAACTATTTACGTGCTTAGAATGGAAATTGTCTTAAATGTACGCAAGAATAAGTTCGCAAGGTTTGTTGCTTTCTTACAGACAATCTCGACTTGTTTATTGGAGGAAAGATTGTCAGAGAACAGAACGCCTAAATCATTTACTTCATAAGATTTATAAATGAAAACTCCGTTTAGATAATAATTCATCATGGCATTGGAACCGAAGTGAGAAACAACGCATTTTTTAACGGATCTCTCAAGATTGGAATGTTGACACCAGTCAGAGATGTCGTCAATGGCTATTTGGAGATCGGAAGAGAGAAGTTGTACTCCAGTAAAGAGTTTCACGTCGTCGGCATAAATCGCATATTGCACAGTCGAAGGAATAACTTCTTTCATGTCATCGATGAATAAAAAGAATAGTTTATTGCCGATTGTTGATCCTTGGGGAACACCACTAATCACAGAGGAAGTACATAAGTTCTAGTAATCTCCGTTGTCCTTTAAATCCCGTTGAGTAATTATCTAAGATTGCTCCTTGCAGTCATCTGCTTCTCGCTTCTTTGGATTGGTACAGTATTCTCATTGTGCGGGAGAGTCATCTGGAGAAAGGTTCCCTCTTCTATCCAGCAGACCCTGTCGATTCGACTCGGAACTCTTCTTGACATCTTCCCCTTCTACAATCGCATCGAGACTGCCTATCTATCTCGTATTAAATACGGTAAGTTGGATCCATCAAATTTGCAACCGCGACACATGCTTCCCGAAATTTGCTACCCGCGACATTTTCTACCCAATTTCTTTTTTCAAATTCTTTTTTTCGATACGGTCTCGTTAGCCTAAGCCGTACGGGCTCGTTAGCGTAAACTATTACTGAGCCTGAGCATTTTTATGTGAAAATAATTTTTTAAGTAAACAAAATGTTGTTTAAAAAACTCTATTTGGGGAGCAAATGTCAGAAAGCAAGTGTCGCGGTAGCAAATGTCGTGATACCAAGTCAGATTGATACTATGATCTATATAGTATAGAAAACGGTACGTCACAGTAAAATTTTACCCAAACCTTAAAAAAACGTTGGCAACAATTTTTCATTTATATCGTAATACTGTCAAAATACTGAGTAGCTCACTTTTAAATCCTGTTCTTCTCGTATAAAAACACAGGTCATACGTTAAATTTCCGATCTAGTCTTACAAAATACGGTAGGTCACACACTTATAA
Source organism: Allodiplogaster pararmata (assembly GCA_964056735.1). Classification (NCBI taxonomy): domain Eukaryota; kingdom Metazoa; phylum Nematoda; class Chromadorea; order Rhabditida; family Diplogasteridae; genus Allodiplogaster; species Allodiplogaster pararmata. The sequence continues at coordinate 36,452,826 of OZ057407.1, read as the reverse complement.
GCTTAGCGCTTCATCGATCTATGGCAAGAGTAGGTCGATGAACACGTCATTAGAGTTTTGTTGGTTTCTTCAGAGTGAATACCTAGTAATGTAATACTTTAAAACCAGAGAACTTCTAGTCGAGTCAGATAAGGAACTAAAAAGCGTTTTTGACCCTTGAAAAACCTAGAGAAGATTTCATGATTTAGCACGACCACTCTTCTCAATTAGATATATCGAATGGAATTTCCCGTTCCAGACTCCTCAAAACATAGCTCACCAGGATGTGTTGAAAAAAAATTTTTCGGGCGGGCGACCGGGCGACCCTTGGCGACCGGGGGGGGGGAGGTCGCCGATTTGTAATTTTTTCGGGGTTTTTTTATTTTTTATTTATTTTTTCGTTTTTTTCTTTTTTTTTTCGTATGCCTGTACACTGTGAGAGACTGAAATTTTATTTTTTTTGGTAGTTTTTATTTGACGCATCCGTATACAACAAGGATAATGTAAATAAAAGCAGCACACCACGAACAAAGGGAATTGAGCATCAAGGAAAGAGCATAGCATAGGTTTTTAGTGCCGTGAGCAAATGAGAGAAACTGCAAAAATTCGTCCTCTTATTTTTTTGAAGCATTTTCTATTTTCAGTTTATTCCAACATGGTTCATAAGAAGTCTACTGCAGCTCAAACTCGGCTCACCCTGCTGGCTAGAAGATTATGAAGTGCCAAACGCTCTTGGCTGCTCAATCACCAAGGTTAGGCCACTGAAGTGAAGCCGAAACCCCCTTGATGTGAGTTTAGAACGTTAATAGTCACTGCCGTCTGTGCATGCACTGACGACAGCCTCTACATCACCGAGGTTGGACCACTGAAATGAGGCCGAAACCCCCTCGGGTCACTTGTGAGAGTTTGAGACTTAATCGTTCAATAAAGCGCGGACTCGCCGAAACCAGAGTAAGAAGAGAAATGAGACAACTGTAAGACATGAGAAGGGACGAGTTAGTTAACGATCTGATTAAAATAACAAAAAAATTAAATTATATATCAAATATTAGATGAAGGAAAATGCAATACAAAAATCATTGTTCAATACTTAGCTAAATGGAATGAAGTATTGAGAGAATAAAACTAGTTGAAGCACTAATACAATAAAGATGAGCAATTAAATGGGCTGTGCGTTTGGAAATAAGGGGTTCTATTAGACTGAAACTTTACTGAAATATACTGGGAGCTGTGTACTTTTTCCCAGATACATTGACAACGTCTTCTTCTTCCAAATCTTCGTCGGTCTGCTCTCCGTCATCTCTAGGTGCTTGATCCGCTGGGTGATGGGATCTCAGCCACTTCTCGACATGCTTCGTGGGATTGTAAACTGTTGGATGGTCGCCATTGAGCTTTATTCTGAGGTGATGATCAATCATAGGCGCGGATAAACTGTTGCGCCTCTTCGTCAGCATATGAAACAAATTAGAAAATCCTCTTTCTACTTCAGCAGTGCTAATTGGAATACTTAAAACAGCGTTCATTAATTTTTTCAAGTTCTCCGGATAGCGTAAAGTAGGAAAAGATTCCCCGTCGCAAAGTATCAAATGTAAAGACAAAATATCCAAAGGATTTTCTGCTAATGTTTCTTTGACCACTAAGGGGAGATTTCTGAGTTGTTGGCGAACTTCCCTGAAATCTTCTTCGATCACCTCATGATTAAAGTTCCATTTTTCCGAGGCTTCCTTTCTTTGCTTAATTGATTCAGCAGATCTTTTTCGCTCGAAGAAAGCCTTAACAGTGAAACCAGCAAACATTAAATGATCTGGTTGAAGCATCCTACTATTCATTGCTTCAACGACTGAATAGCGAATTTTTTCTCGAATAGTATTGGTCAAAAAGAAAATTTAGCATCCTCGAATGAAGAATATAACGAAAAATGGAAAGTTTTTTCAAAGTCTGAGTAATCTTTTTCCGCTTCTTCTAAAAATGATTTTGTGGCACTACGAAGCCTATTCGCCTTTTCAATAACTTCATTTTGATTTTCTGGAAAAACGAGGTGCTCGGGTTCATCTACTCCTGAAACACGTTCGCCTAAATCGGCATGAGAGATTCGATACATAAACATACTTTCACCACCAATAACCCTTGTCGAACCTTGGCAGAAGTTGATTTTTGCAGTTGTCGTTTGGACGAAGCCATCTTGAAGAACCACTACGTCGACATTTCTATCAAGCTGAGGAAGGCTAAAGGATTGGGAGACCCGTTGTCTTTTATTGGTTTTTCTGCGAGTTGTTTCATGCACTCTGTGAATGATTCTAAAAGTTCTTTCTCATAAAAAAACATTTGGATGTTCTACTCCTGTACTGCCTTAGAGTATGTACTAATGCAGCGCAGTATCTGAAATTCGTATTGAACAAATACATAGAACCTGATGTCACTCATTATGTGGAGAGAACTTCTGCACGATAAACTAATGTTTCATCATTTGTCGCTTCAGGCAGCAACAAACTGAGTCAAGTGAATTGCAATGAATCTGTACATCCTCAAAAAGTTTTTCAAAGCTTCCATTTCCGAAGAAACCCATTCCGAAAGCTAAAAATATCTTTAAGATGATAGTACTTAACTGGTCTTGTGAATGCAATCTTGAACATTTCGACAGTTTCCTTCAGTCCTCTCACTCGGTTTACAGCTGTGTTTGAATAAAACTTTTTCAGTTGAGAAATGAACTCTCCAACAAAATTTTCTCCACTTACCCTGTTTCAGTATTAAAGCTCCACTCTTGAAAGCATCCTTAATGGCAAGCTCAGTTTTGTGGGCGAAACAGTGGGTCTTCACCAACTCTGATGGGCGCACAGCACGCACAGCGGAATTCGCTCGGAAATCATTGACAGTTTTCTGAAAAAGACCCCAAAACCCATTAACCCGCCCCGTCATTGAACTCGCTCCGTCCGTAGAAACGCCAACCACGTCAGATAATAAAATGTCTTTAAGATTCACCTTTTTAAACAATTTCCAAAACTACCCTGTTAATTTCTGCTCCAGTTTCGGATTCGTCCATTTCTTTCATTTCAAAATAGAAAATTTTCGGGAAGTTTTTAACCACTATGCGGATGTAAAGCATCAAAAACTGGCGAGCGTTAGCACCAGTTGCGCTGTCTACCATCAAGCTAATGGGGGGGTCTCTCTGACCGTATATAATCTACGAGAGTTTTTTTTCATTTCAATGGAAATTGTCTGGACAATTCCTCGATTGAGATGAACTGCCCCTGTGTCTTTTCCCAATGCTACCGCCAGCTCTTTCAATTACATCAATAAGACCCTTATGAGCTGTAGATGGAAGTACCTGGTGAACCTCCCAGTAGGTAGCAAGGAACATTGCTTCCGTGGCAGTCAATGCTTTCGCTACGCACGAGTCGAAAAACTTTTCCGCTTCCTTCCGCAGACGAGCTTTGAAGGCTTCAGCACTGCTACGATGACTTGGGGATGATAAATGTCTCAACATGGAACTTTGACTGTTCTGAGCAGCATCCCTGTCACCGTAATTAACATTCCACTCGCTGTTTATGTACTCCTGGTCGCATACCATGCACTTAAACCGAATGACTTTCTTCCTTTCATCACCAAAAATTCTCAGAAAAGTTGTGTCCTTTTCCATCAGGTTTTTGATATGAGTAGAACTGAAAGGCATTGGGTATGTTTAAGCAGCAGGTCTGACATGACTTAGTTTTCAGATCATTCTGAGTGGATAGTTGAGTCTCTACGTAATTATTTATCCCCATTTCTTTAGCCGATTTAACCTCCTCAGCATTTTTCGCAAATCTAGTAATTTCTATGAAGTCATTTCTAAGATTGTGCTGCAACTTTTCCAACTTTTCCGTCATACTTTGCACACACTTTGCATCCAACCTTCTTTTTTTAGGAACTGGTTCAGAATACTCGCCAACCTCACACTGTTCGGGCCGTCTCATCATTTTCCTCTCCCTGATCTTGTTCTCCACCTTCCGGATCCTCTTCTCTTTCTCTCTGTTCCTCACCATCTCTTTCTTCTCTCTCTTCCTGACATTCTCTCTCTACTGGAACCTCTCTACCGACGGCTTTCTTGTTCGGCAACAGGAGCATCGGGAAACTCTACTTCACTTGAAAAGTCGAGGAGCCTTTTAAAAAGGGGAATAACTTTCGGTTGAATCACAGTTATTTTCTTCATTCGGAGTTTGCTTTGTACTTTTCCAGACATCGCCTATCTCTCCTGGACATTTTGAAAGAGAAATCGATTCGGGTAGTTGAAGATGTTTTCTGCCTAGAGTGGCTGTGACTACAGCAGAAGTGTCTGCACTTTCAAACTTGTCCAGAAGAGAGCAACTTTTCATTTTAGTTAGATTTCTGGAAATCACTACCATATCAACTGCGTGCGACGCAACAGAGTTCCATGTAAGGTCGTCGCCTAGAGGAACCACAACTGACAGCCTTTCTTTACGTTTGTTATTCTTAACGTAAAAAAATATGACTGAAATGTTCCAATAAATCTTTGGCGAATTTGGTTTTCGATTTTTTATCATATTTGAGTAGGAGAAAAACAACCGGAAACTGCGAAATCGCTTCGACTTCGACACTAGTGTAAAAGGGATCTAAAAAAGCCTGGATATTTTTGGTTCTGCCAGGATAAGATTCGATTGGAGCGTGATTGTCCATAGAAGAACCTTTCCCGACTTTGAATGGGATATTACCTGTCTCTCCAATCACAACAAAATCTGTATCACTCAAAAAGTCCGAATTTTTTTTGCTTAAGATCGTAAAACCCAGTGATCGTTTGGTCGGAAATTTTCACAGACCTGTACTCGAATGCGATTACGGTGTATGGTTGCAGCTTCTTTTCCTTCACCTCGCAGTTTTTCTGAGAATCTGAGTTCAATGAAGTGTTTTCCCGGGGTTGCGCTCGATGTTCCAGGGTACAGAGTAGAAATTTCCGAGAAGGAAAGTTTGCATTCTGCCTGACGCCCAGCAGCAGCTGGACTTGCATCAACCCCCAGGGTTACGAGAATCAGAAGTATCTTGATCATCATTGGATTCGCTTCTCTCTTAAAATCTTATTGATAAGAGCAAGCAAAAGATTTTCATGTTCAGAACTTCACATGTTTCGAAAAAGCGGGAAAAAATCCTAATCCATGTATTTCTCCAACTATATGTTTTATGTAAAATGTTGAAACTGCATGGAAATAAAGAATTAAATTGAATTGAATTGAACAAATTGCAGAAAATGAACAATAATTATTTACAAATAATGAAAGCAAAAAAATATATATACATTTGTGAATACACTTCACCAAAAAGTATGTAAAGAAAGGAAGCAGAGAACCGAGTAACAGAAGGTCGAATGGGTCGAATAAGAGGATCGAATGAAAGAAGAGAGAAGTGTAAAGAGGACGCCAGGTCAAACGACGCCGGGTCAAACGACGCCAGTTCAAACAACGCCAGGTCAAACTTGGGAGGTCAGAACTGCCGACCCAAAAAAGATATGAGAAAAAGAAGAAAAAAGAGAAAGAAAAGTGAGAGTCATATAGACAGAGAAAGAAAAATAGAGAACCTTTCGCTTTTGACCCCTCTACCACTGACCTTTCGCTTTCGTTTCCAACATAACTCTTACTCATCTTTGTGTGTTATTTGATATCAACTTGAAGCTTTTGGGTAACAGAGTGAGAGTCCGCGGGTTTTGGTGTTGTGTCCCCCTGTCTTGCGATCCCAAACACAGACATAGGATTAACAAGTTTATTTGGCCAAGATGTTATAAC